>VXAV01006894.1:89385-124144 GCA_013399715.1 Alectura lathami | reverse complement strand
CCGTGGCCGTGGTGGAGGCTGCGGGCGGGCCCGGCACAGCGCCCCGCCCCGCGCTCCTCCCGCCGCCCGGAAAGTTTGCGGTTGGCGGCAGCTCTCGCCGGTTGTGATGGTCGGGAGGGAGGAAATCGTGGGGCAGAGAGGGGCTGGGCGTGCAGAGCCCTCCGCGTTTGGGCTGGAGAGGTTCCTAGTGCACGGTGAGACCGAAGCCTTTGCTGCGGTCAGGAGCTTAAGGAACCAAGGGAAAAAGTATGTATTTTGTCCAGTTGTGCTGCCCAGTGTATTTATATGCATATACCTATCTGTGTGTACCCTTATTTACCTGCAGACATTCCATTCCTTTGTGTCTTGAAATTACTGTGACCTTTTAACCATGCGTGCACCCACAGCTTCAGTCTCATGTTTTCTAAGCAAAGGAATTATGTTATGAACCTCTTGGGGTGCATTTCAGTTCAGCTTGACAGGGCTTCTGGACGCATTGGGTTTGGGAAAGGTGGTGTGAAGAGAGCCGGAAAGGTAAAACCCTGCAATGCCCCAGCCAGTGAGATTGCTCACAGCAGAGAGCTCTGATAGAATGTCCTGGTGCAATGCAAAGCTTTCACTGGAGCTCAGCCTCAAATTCTTTTGGGTAAACAATGCCAAATGTATCATTTCCTTAGCTGGCTCCATTAAATACACAAATATATGGAAACCTTCACAGCTGCTGTTCCTGAGACCTAAGCAGGTTCCGGTCAGACTTGGGGGCTTCCAGTGTTGGGTCACTGCTGCCCCAGAGCTCTGATCGTGGATTCCACCAGCTCCCATCAAGAAACACGTAAAAATAGTATGAATATTAAAAAACTAATTTGTTAAAAGCCCTAGTCAGCCAGATTTCACAGATACCACCTTAGATTTCAGAAAATGCTGTGACTTTACAGCCTATGAGTTGCATGGCAATATCTGTAAGGTGCAATGCAAACCTACACAGTTAAATAGTTCTACCTGTTTCCAGTAATACACAGCATTATATTGTATGGTAAGACTAAACGCTTCCTATTGCCTTTTTCACTCAAATGTCTCGGATTATTTTACACAAGTAGACACACTTTACCATAGGTTACTTACAGATGGAGAAACAGTTACATTGGCAGAACTGGGGACAGAACTTGGGTATCTTGCTGCTCAGGCCAAAATCAGGCCAATTACATTACATGTAAGGCAAACTTGTGTTGTATTTGGAATGTAACTGAATTGTATTTACAGTATAACTTCCCGGTGCCATAACCTTCTTTACCATCCTGTTCTGGAGGTTCGTCCATCCTTCCGCCTGCGTGCCCAAACCCATAAACACCCTTAATGGTATTGCAAAGATGTCAGTGGCAGGGTCAGGTCCTGGGTTTGTCTGCAGGACACAGGCCCAGATTAGGGATGAGGGGGACAGCAGTCTGCCCTGCTGCATTCACACTGCATGTCGCCTTGTGACTCCTGCCACGTTACTGGTGCAGCTTTGAGCTGGGCAGAGCCTGCATGGCTCCAGCAGCAGCCCTATTTCTGAAACCCAGCAGAGGGTGGATCACAAGCATAACTCAAGTGGTGAAGTTCAACAAATTAAACTTGGTGAGGGGTAACTCATCTGAAAGGGCCAGGTGGACAAAACAATCCAGCTCCAGAGATCTCCCCTTACCACTCTGTGTGATGTTACTGCGCAGAGCATTTAGCAAGAAGCTTAGGGGAATCAGTGCTATATCCCATAGCTATGTGTTTAACCCATTAATGACCTGGTGACACAGTTTGCTTGGCTCGCAGGAGCTAACCTGAGTCTGGGTGAAGCAGACTGTGGGAAATGGGAGTCCCCTTTACAGTCTGCTTTCTGACATGCAATGAAGAATGTGTTTTGCCATCTACTTTAACAGAAATGATTGAAGTGCAAATCTCCCTGCTGCATGTGTCTGGCACGTTGAATGAGATGAACAGCTGAGGCCCTGGTCGCTTGAGCCTGCTATTATTACAGATAGAGCTGGAAGCTGGCAGTTGTTTAAGATCTTCTGTTTAGAGACTTTTCCTCCAGCTAGCTACATGATGCCAAACTTTAAATATTGAAGCTGAAATTGTATGTGGGGGGTCTGTTTTATGCAGTCATTTTTTGGAAGTCTCTGATAAAAAAAAAAAAAAAAAAAAAAAGGTGCAGCTATTTCTGAGCTGAAGGTCAAGATAAAGTAGGTTTTTTGACCACGTTAAAAATATCTTAGCTGTTTCATTGAGGAGCTCTAACATCTCATAATTTGGGACAAGGCAGATTTTATCAGGATGATGGTTTGGATCAGAATGTACTTTTGTCAAAGCCTTCTCAGATGTGCTCAGCTGCATGCTCCTTTAAGGGAAGTAGATCCGGTGTGACAGCTGAGACATGTGACGCCAATAAAGAAATAAAAGGTTGTTAGCAAGGGATAGGGGTATTAAGGAGCCGGATGTTCTGCAAGCAAATAAAAGAGGTGTTCTGGTTGGTGTTGAGAGATGGTGTTTTATAAGGGGAAGTGTTAAGCTAAAGGGAGTGGCTTATCTGTTGAGAGACTCTTACCTATGTGCTATAGGCAAAGGCTGTGTTTTGGTATAGTAATTTAATTTTTTTTTTTTTTTAATTAGAAGTAGGAAAAGTAATGTAAAATGAGCATTGCATGTGGTGGGGCTTTATTGCCTTTTGGTGTTACACTCACAAACTAGTTTCAGGACGCAGAGGGGTAGACCTGGGTGAGGAGGGGGTTTCTGCTCCTTTCTAGAGATAAGGCATACTTCAGTACAGCACACCTGTGGTGCTGAAATCTAGAAATACTTGAAATTTGCTAATTGACTGGTCTCTGCAAAGGCATCTACCTCTGCTGATGTATTGCTGTGGCTATAAATGACTGAGTGAACCCTGTAGATACTCCGTACTCCATCAGTTCTTGCGTATTGCTTCCTGAGCCGGGAGCCCTGCTTGGTCATACTGCTGCAGAGCCTGCTGCAGCCTGGTCTGGCTCTGGGTTGGGAGTGTTAAGTCTCAGGAAGGTTCTGAAGTTCTGGGCTAGAAAGCTTGTATGATTTGGAGTAAGGCTGTTAACTGCTACTGGGAAGCAATAAAGAACAGCTGTACAGTAGCTGGGAAGCTTGCAAGAAAATGAAGTTAAACTGGCTTCTGGAAAACCAGACTGTGCTAAGGTAAAAATCATAACAGTAGTCCCCATGCTGGTGTGGGAAAGAGTGAGAAAGAAGGGTTTTGTTATGGCTGCAGGGGCAGGTCAGTGACTTCAGTACTTACTGAGTTCTGGAGCTGTACTTGTGCCTGGCTGAACATGCTCACTTATAGCCTTGAATGTCCCTGAAAGAGGGAAATCCCCAAATTCCATGTTAAGAAGAAGCTTGGATTGAAATATTTGTTTGATATTAATCAAAGCTTTATTGGGAGGCTGGAGGGCTGACCCAGTGCTGCTCACAGGACCCTGTTGTGGAGAGGGCAAGTGCTGCTCCCAAGACCTAGCTGCTCTGGTGTTCTGCCTGGGTAGCTTGGCTCCTAAAGAGCTTATAACCAAAGTAAAGCTGAGACACTCCAAGGTGAAAGAGTATTAGGGTAACACTGCCTCCTAAAAGCTCCTGGTTCTATTGCTTGCCTGCTTTCCTTTTTTTTTTTTTTTTAACTGTGGCTTTTAAGCTGAAGAAACCATGTCCGGTGAATGGCTCACAGGTGTGTCACTTGAGCAGAGGAATGTCTTAACACAGCTGCCTTGCTGTGAGGCTTGAGTAAATGGCATTACTAGCTAATGCAATTACCTCTCTGCTGCTGTCCTCAGGCAGCCATGGGAATAAAACATGACTTAATGCCCCACTGTAAGCTTCTGTCACAGATACCGGGCGAGTCCTTCAGCAGCAATGCAGCACTGCTGCAGCAGGAATGCAGTCCGCATCCCCTAGCAGCCAGGATACAAGTGTTTCACTTCAGTGACAAGGAGAAAGGAGTCAGGGTGAGAGGAGAGCTAATCTTCACCAAATACTCTAACTGAATTGAAACAGAACTATCAATCAATCAAGCTGTGCCTACTTTCTGTTCTAACAAAGTGATGCTCTCATCAGCTTGGTCATCAGGTGAAAGATAAAGTGCTGGCATCTGCCTCAGAAATTCCTGCACTGGGCCAAGCTGCCTCCCGTCCCCTGTTTGGCCTGGAGCTAAATGAGGATTGCGATTTGTGGGCTAAATGTTTTTGTTGATTGTAATGTAGAGGAATATTAACTTAATGTGTGTGAGGACAGAAGAAATAGGGCAGCTTGATCTACAGCTTTCAGTAGATGACTTTACCTGCAGCTCCCAAATGGATTCAAAACTAAAGTGGTTTTGAGTCTATATCATAATGGGTTAATAATATCTTTCAGAAAGAAGCACAAGGTAGGTAATTTCTTGTGTTGCTGTCAGGCTATCCCTGAGAGCTTCTGCACTGCTCAGTTCCTGAGCCCCTGAAGGCCTGGCTGTGCTGTGGCAGTGCTTTTTTCACTGAATAATGTTTTCTGTTCCTTGAACATCAGGGATGGGTGGGAGAGAAATGACTTCTGGCTTGTGATGTAGAACGTTGGTAGCACTTGTAATTGTTGAGCTACCTGAAGATCCCCCTTGTGCTTGGTTAGGGTTTAATAGTTACGGTATCTGAAGTAAACATTGAATTGTTGCTGAAGATTTACACACTGAACTTATGAAATCAGGAATGGATATTATGGTGCTGGTAATCAGTTTCCTGACTAATTAGTGTCCAACAATATTTCAGACTTCATAAAAAATGACACAATGAGTAGTATATAAATAGCACATTTCTAATGAGACTAAACCTTTAAACATAGGGAGGCTTCCTAGTCTAGGCAGATCTTGGCTCTTTTGTCTTTCACATCTTCAGGCCCTGTTTGTATTGAAGTGGCTAGTGCAGCACTTATACCAGTGTCCCCACTTGCATTGATTTCTCACTGACTCATACAGGCCTAACTACAGCTGTACGGCTATTTCTTCTGTCCAGGAGGCTTTGGAAACTGTTTAATGAAGGCAAAACCGCTATCTACAAATCACTTTTATGGTCTAACACAAACAGTGGCCCAGGCAGCACAATGCAGCAGGGAGGCTGTGCTGCACTGCATGTCAGAATGCTGATCAGCCCAGCACTGCTGCACTCAGAACAGCTGAGCTGCATGAATATGGCTGAGGAAAGTTCAAGGTTCTCTGAGCTATCTGATAGCTGCATGGGAAAGCAAAGTCTAAAAAGATACCCCTATACTCTTTTTTCAATGCCACGTAAAGATTAGACTGATAATTTAACAACTAAATCCTTCTTGATCATGATGTCTTTGTCCTGTAACAAAACGAAATGCACCGAGATGCATAACCGTGTTACTATTCATGGACTGCGTTGCAGTGGCGAATTGGCGCAGTGTTTGGGATGATGTATGCTGTTCGGTGCATTCTTTGGCATGTTGCAATTGAAGCTTTGTTTCATCAGAGTGGTGCTTTTGCTTGTATCACCCACTACAGATTAACTGTGTGTTGCTGGTTTGTAGAGTGAGTGGCCTTGAAGTATTTGTGAAACACTTCAGTAAATCAATGTTTACAAAGCCTTGGCAGTGATACATAAAATCTCAGTGAGATGCTTTGACATTCGGGGGAGGAGACTCTTCATGCTGCTGGTTTTAGCCTTCTCTTGGGTGTCTGAAGGCTGCAGAGGAATTGAACTTGCTTAGGCTGAGGATCTCCTCCCTGTTAATGCCAACTCTGCCATGTGATAGCTGCGGCAGTGCAGTACTAGTAGCAAGGTGTAAGTAACTACAAATACCAAGCTGGGTACCCAGCTTTCTCTTTGCTCTTGTAAATCCAGGGGAACTGAACATGTCACTTCATGCAACAGGTATTTAAAAAAAAAAAAAAATAGAACAGAACCCAGTCCCCTGAATCCTAGGCTGAACCTCTGCTGAGTGAGTGGCAAGGAGTCCTAGCACGCCGGATGCAAATCTCCATCTACATGCAATGCATCTCACCTGGCACAAACAAGTACCCTGTGCATTTGGGTTATGCAACTGATAGGCAGGTGTAAGTGGCTCAGTCAAAAACTAATCTCCAAATGGAACAGCAATGAAGGTGAAAAGGAAGGGAAAGGCTTTTCAGCCAGTGCCAGGACTCTCTTGGATGAAGATAGTCAGCATATCTGAAAACTTGATCCAAAAGCTTTCAAAGGTGGTATCAAAAAGCAAGAGTAAATATAGTTTGACCATGGTGGACAGTTGGCATTTTGCTGTGGTGCATTGGAGAATGTGGATGAAAAACTAATGTGTTTCAAAACAATCACTCTGCGACTGGTTCCAGGGCCAGCTCGCTGTAGGGCACTTGCATACTACAAATGCTGCCTGGTTCAGCTGTGTCCCCCAGCAATATCCTGCGATAGCCTTGAGCTTGAGTTGTTTTCTCCATCCTGCTTAGCACTGCAGCCTGGAATAGCAGAACCAGAAATCACTAGTAACTGGTACCTTCAGGATGTAAAGTGAAGTCCCTCCTCCAAACACCGGTTTTTCTGAGCTATAGTGCTGACTTTCCCATCCAAGCAACAGAATGAAAATGGGCTGGTGCGTGTTGTCTCTGAGACTCGTTGACTCTTTCTGCCATGAAAACAGAACTGACTGTGAAACAGGGATCTGCACAGCTCCATTACATGTACCCTTCGGCTGGCTTTATCAGTGGAGTAGTTGAGGAAGTAATTGTGCAATCTGCCATCCAGTAAGAGGCAGCAATTAAATGCACACAGAGCACGAAGCTTTCCTGGGCCTGAGCTGTTTTGTTACTGCATGGCTTTGCTGAAGTTAGTGGCAGGTCTTTGGATCAGGCTTTATGCTGTTCTATGCCCTGGGAAGGGAATTAGATCAGTTAAATGTTTGCGTGAAGTGTGCTTTATTGTTGTCTAGTGATTTTTTTTCTTCAAATCTAATATTTATACTTACAGCTTCTGTCTAGATTCTTTATCTGGTTAAGATCAGTGCTAGCAACACCATGGAGAATGAGAATTCCCCTTGTTCTTTTTGACATGTCCTGTTCTTACTGACCAAAGTTAGTGTGTTCTCCCTCCATGTTTCCAGTTTTTTCTGCCTGAGCAGGCATGCTGACTTTGGAGCAAGTTCCAGCCTGCCCCCCAAATTCAGTCAGGCTTAGGTGGGAGCTAAGCGTATCTGAGAGGCTCCTGCAGATGTCTGACTCACTTCTCATTTCTACCATTGCAAAGAGCAACATCACCAGGTGAGAAAACCTAGCAGGCGACCAAACAGCTCAGTCTCCACCTAGTCAGGAAATGGGGCTGTACAGAGATGGAGCACTTGCTTTTCAGACACAATCCTATAGGATCAGGGTTCTTGCAGTGTCAGGGATTTAAGAGTTTTTAACTCCCCCCCTCCCCCTTTTTTTCCCTGCTTGCCTGAGCAGCTCCGGGCTCCCCCAGCATCACTTCAGTGCGAGGACCCGTCTGGCAATACTTATGCCAGGTCCTGCCTCCCTCGCAGAAGAAGCAGTCTGCAACTTTTGCTGCTCTAGGCAGCACTTCATCTCTGAGAAAGCAGAGCTCTGCGGAGTGGATTTGGGGTAAGAGAGGCAACTTCGGAGGGAGGGAGGCTTTCCTAACCTGCTTTAATGGAAGCTCTTTGGTTTGCATGCCTTTTTTTAGGAAGGAGGCATTTTAAAGGGAGGCTGTGCTCCTTCCTGCTGCAGGGTTGTCTCTTATAACTGATAAAAGATTAAAACAAGTCCAACTTATGGTGGATGATTGCTAATTAAATTTGATCCATTTTGTTTCCTTTCTACCTTTCTAATTCTCCCTGGGACCAATATGAAGGAGGCAGAATCGGAACAAACTGTTTTTTCAATCTACTTTTTACAACGATAAGAAAAACAAACCAAACCTTCTGCAAGAGCTCCTGACGAGCGGTGTTTTTGCCTTCTCTGCCGGTGGCTGCTCCAGGCAGGTGGTGGGTTTTCAGTGCCGCGGGGCTGGTGCAGTTGTGCTGCAGTCCGAGCCCTGTGCTAGGCTGCAGAGCCTTTGCAGGAGTGCATCAGGACGCACCGGCTCGCTGCTGATGCAGCACTTCGAGGAAGGAAACTTCCTGCATCCCCCCTCCTTCCTGACACCTCTCCGCTCTGTCACCCCCACAACTGGGGGGCTGCCTGCCGGGCCTGGGGAGGGTCGGAGGGGGAAAGGGGAGCCTGCGGCTTTAAGGGTGCGGCGGAGCCAGCGCTCCCTCCGCGCCGCAGANCCCCGACCCCCTGGCTGCGGGTGTCCCGCAGTGCCCGGCGGCAGACCGCGGCTCCAGCGCCCTTCTCCTGAAAGGCGGCGTCCTTGCGCGCTCCTGTCTGCTGAGCCGGGCTTAGGAAGTGGTGTGTGAATCCAGGGAAAGTGGTCTCATGCCCTCTGAGCACTGATGGCTTCAGAAGTTAAATTTAACTTGGAAATGTCTTAGCACGGCATTTTGCTGCAGGAGTGTAACTTGCGTTTTCAGGAGAAATGTGCAGGCTGAACACCATTTGTTAATGGTGTGAGGAGTGAATTTATAGCTGCGAAGTACAAAAATTCACTTGGACATAGATGTCTGGTAGCAACTTGCATTTTTCTGTTTTAAAAATACTTACATTAACTGAAATGTACCTTTTTACCAATTACACAGTCTTGGTAGCTATATGAATGAATGGGGCAAGGACAAAAAAATGTGGTTTGAGCAATTACCAGTTCTGTTGAAATAGCAGTGAAGTCAGCAGTGCTGAAATCCCTGCATATACAGATTTCATTTTGTGTACCCATGTCGGGGGGGTGAAAGCTACTGAGCAGCTGTCTGTTACTGCCCTGACCAGGTTAGATCTGTGTGGCTGCTGTGGAGTTGCTGCTGGATGACATTAGCAGTGTCTGAAATGACCAAATATTTGACTTCCCCTTTTTCTAGTGATGTCTCCTGATGCCAGGAGGGGTGTTCTTGTCCCCACTGAGGCAGAGGCAATTACTTGTCTGCAATCTTATTTGAGAGTAGTAGAGCATGTTTACATTGATTAGATCTATAATTGTGGTGGCTTCTTTTATCTTCTGCTTGCACAAGGACTGGGGAAAGTCAGGCAGATCTGTAGGAAAGGTAAGCGTTGCCCTCATCACGGAGGAGGGAAGCTGGGACCAAGGCTTGATCTCTCAAGGTCATGCAGTGCATGCTGATGGTAGAAGCAAGCCCCTAGGGCACCCTCAGCTGCAAAGTCTTTGTTACATTTGGATCTTCCTTCAGTGCTCTCTGGCCTCTATCTTGAATGTGCAAAAGGAGTCGTAGCTGACGAAAGGACCAAAGCTTTAACTCTGCATGACGTAAATAAAAAACTGAAGTAATTGAGAACCTCAGATGGCAGTGATGCGGAGACTTTTCTGCAGCTTGCTAACACAGTTACTTCCGTGTTCCTTACGTCATCGTGTTAATGAGCGAAGAGACTTCATTTCATTTGTGAAGTACTTAAGTATAAGTTCGACATTTATGAAGAACCACTCTAATTGCTAGAATGGCAACAAAGGCGTAGTAACTGAGCTAGCATCCAGCTTGGTGTAAATCACTGAGGGATACTGAATGTGATGGGGTGTTCCAAGACACAGGCACTGTGGAGGACAACCAGCATAAGAGAGTATCAGTTTCTGCCTCAACAACAACAAAATACATCCTGCAAAAGCAATGAGCTGCCCTGAAATTGAACAGGAGAACAAGCTTCACCAGAGCTGGTACAAATGACAAAAGCATGGGTACTGCAAAGGAAGCAGCTAAATTCTCTGAAGTTTCACTTTCTAGAAGTGAGCACAAGAACCTATTGAAAGGGTTTGCATCCTGTCTCCTTGAGAACCCAACAGGATGGCTGTGCTAGATATAGAAAATGAGAATGATCATGGAGGACAGAAATCAGCTGAGTGGGGGCTTGTGCATTTCAAACAGGGGTCCCTGTGCTGAAGTGTCATCCTACTGGAGGTGGGTTCAGGAGAAGTATGGCTGATTGCTTACTGCCAAAAGTAAATTAAGGGCAAAGAACACTCCAGTGCTGAGCAATTGGAGGAAAAGTTGCAACAGATGAACCAACAGCAGAGTGCAAAGGAGGGGGGGAGGAAGAGGGAGAATGTACTCTGTATTCTGTCCTTCTGCTTCCTAGACTGCTGCAGTAGCTCTTGCTTTGTACATCTGTAGAGACATGCTCATTATGTATTAAATCTTAGCTGGAGTTCACAGCACCTCTAGTACCACCTTAGACTTCTGTGCAATGCCTATAGCAATCCACCATGATAGGCACTGGAAAAGAATGAATATAACAAGTCAGTGCACTGAAAAGTGTGAGTCAGTGTGTAGATTGTGCTTCTGAAATCTAAACTCTGCTGCATCTAGTGCAAGACTATTTTGGCTGATTTCCTCTTTTAATGCCAATCTCTGTTCTGGAAAGCAGTGTGGATTTGGTTTTGTTTTCTTATTCTGGCTGCCGTATTTACGCTAGAGTGATTTTAGCATTTGGGGCTGCCTGGGGTATTTGCCACGGGTAGAGGTTTTTAAAATAGGAGTGTAAAGTGTCTTGAGAAAGTACTAGCTTTATAAAATGCAAGACAATCATCTGTGCCTGCTCTTGGGCCTCATGAACTTGCATAAAGATCTGACACACCAAATTCTTCGTGGTTAAAGCCAGCAGAGCCTCAGAACTGCTCCACCGCATGCTTAATGAGGGGACTTACATGGTGATCTGCTTGTGGATAATGATTCTCAGTTATCTATTTCCAATGGCTGGTATCGAAATGGTTAAGAGACTGGGTCAAATAGCAGCATGCATTCTTGGAGGAGAAGGTTGTGAATACTGTATGCTGATCTACTGCAAAAGGCACACATCCTTTAAATATTTGCATGTGACTGCAGTTCTTTTTAACTCGAATATGGTGTGCTGCAATAGCAGGCTGCGTGATAGGCCCTACAAATGCTGCTTATTTCCAAGACAGCATGTGCAGCTTTCTCCCTGCACCCCCTGATTAGATACTCCCTGGGTATTATGTGGCACTTCAGCAAACTTGTTGTAAATTGCTTTCTTCCTAGTGGTCTGGTTTTGAGTGAAGAAGTTGAGGTAATGTGAGGAAGGGTCCCTTGTCTTCTACAAATGTGAATTCTAAAATTTGCAACTGGACCCCCACTGGAGGGCCACGGGTAATGCCAGTTTCTGCGAGGAATTGGGAAGAGAAACTTGCCCTTCCTGAATAATTGTGTTGAGCATTTAGCTCTACTGCCCATTTTCCTGTAATCCTGAAAGATCTGGAGTGGGGCAAGGGAGAGAGGCTGCTTCTTGCAAAACCTCTGCAGATTCTTCCACTTGGCTCTTGCACTGCAGAATCCAGAGTGATGGGGAATGCAGGGGGTGGAGGAAATGTTGGATGTCTCAATTGTGCAATGTGATGCACTGCTGTATTAAAAAGTCTTACCAGCTGCTGCGAATTGTTTTCTGCCCATCCTCATCTGACATGTGAATACCAGGACTCCCATGTGCCGGGAATCTTAATGGTTTTTCCTCTACTTCTATGCTTGGGCATAAATGTCCTTAAAGTGTAATTTTTCCAGCTCAACCCTTGGAATTTCTAATTATGTTGAGAGAGTTGAGCTGCAGCAGGCTTGCCCTCCTTGAGCCTTTCCCCTGCGTTTCAGACAACTGATCTTTTGAGAAGGAAGATCCCCTACTGCTGAGTGAGCAAGAATTAAAATTTGGCAAATTTAAATGGGTTTTAATTTGCATCAGTATTCTGCAGCAGGTGACTGTTTATAAACTAAGGATAGAGCTTACCTCATTTGAGAAGCTTACGTGTGATGAACAGAAAGTACTCTTGGAACAAAATTAATAAAGAATATACTTAGTGAAGTTATTCTTTGGTTTAGCAGCAGAAGCTGTTGAAAACGAAATATGGTCCTTGCCCCATAAAGGTCAGTTGATATCACATATTCAAGAAAAGCATGGAATTGGCCTTGAATGAGCTGTTGACCTTGAATTGTGAAAAATTTTAGGTTTAAAATGTGTACTGCAATCTAGCATCAGTCATAAGCATGTTGTCAATACCTTCATTTGAAGAAGATGGAGAGTCAGCTGATTTAAATACACTTTGATTAAACAGTGGGGGTTAAGTGGAGAGATCTTCAGATTTGAAGGTCACTATCAGACTGGGAAGAACAGGGGGGAAGATGCTGGCTGGGGTCATCCCAAAGGTGTTGCTTTAGATCCTGTGGAGCTCCCATGCTCAGAAATGCTTCCCTACGCATCCCTCGACCTGGGAATGCCTGACAGCAGCATTACACATTGAGACGAACGTACTTTTTTGTACAAGTCACCGCTGCGTTAATGCAGCAATACTGTCAGCAGCAGAACACGCAGCCTGTCTCCTTGCACAGTTTGTTGAAGTGCTCGAGTGCTTGCTGTGCTTCAGAGCAATGCTTGAACCTCTCCAGGCAAGCAGGGGCATAGAGCAAATGTCTTTGAACTGGAGGGCAGGAGGAAACTTCACCCTGGAGCTGATCTCTGGGTTAACCTGGGCTGTGGACAAGTTTGTGGGTTAGGGCAGTGCGTTGCAGCCTTGAGTGGATGGACCCTGGGCTGGATATCAGGACATACTCCTGGCTCTGAGGCCTTCTTGCCTATGGAGCTAGTAAAATCAGCATCCCTCAGGGCAGAAGTGCTCTGTGGAGAAGGTTATGGCACACAGAGGGTAAAACTGAGCAGGATTCTCGAGTACATCTGGAGGAGGTTAGAGGAGGGATGGTGCAAGTGAGGCTGGGTCCTACAGATGGGCCAGGCAGTCTCTCAGTCTCTCATTACCGAGTAGCAGCTCCTCTGCCCTGGGTGGGTGGGGGAGAAGTGCAGAGGAGGGAATGCTTCCTGGTTTGCTGGCAAGTCACCCTCTCTTTGATGCACTGCAGCAAAAGCCCTATCTGAACTCTTCAGCGAAGGACATTGCAGGGAAAGGGGGGGGGGGGGGGGGTGGGGGGGGGGGGGCACACTGAAAGATGCTGCTGCCAGCACTGTGGCAGCCAACCCCTGTCCTCTGCTCCCCCCACAGTCATTTAGCAATTGAGTTGGCCAAGTCCCTTGCCCTGTGTCTGCAAGTAGAATGCAGTGCTCTTTTCCTGGATGTCCTTCAATTACAACGAGGGATGATGCTGCTTGTGGGCATGTCCCTGGGGGCTTTATTGTAGCAATTTGAGTAACAGCCATGGTGAGGAGGCAGCAAGGCTCCAAGAGGTGAGCTGGACTTGGGTGACAAGCCACCGCTGCAGCATCTGCTCTGCACCTGCCCGAGCCAGGGTGTTGTAATGTTCTGGGGACTAAAACGACGGATGTAGTGCATTACATAGCAGCATGCTGATGGTAAGGGAGTGTAGCCCAGGAAGATGGATAACTGCTGATGCAGTGCAGGTGACACTTGGATTATTGTTGCTGCGGCATGCGCAGGGTGTCTGGACTGAGACAAGCAGCAAGATAAATGGCAATTCATGCGTCTTATCTACTAGGGATTGAATCTCTTCAATTGGTAAAAGCCCTTTTTTGCCCCCCACCCTAACAAATATACGGTCACTGCAGGGCAGTGCATGGCAGCCTTCAGGTCACAGTGTCAGAATACCTGTTCTGCTCCTCCTAGGAGAACTGCGCCCGAAGCAGCAGCCCCAGGGTGGAAGAAGACCCCAGCGCTCTGTGGGCCAGCCGCAGTGTGACAAGAAGTCTGCAGTCCTCTCGAAGGGATGTCCTACTGTGCTGCTTCTGAGCTGGACCTCCCAGCAGCACAGCCTGCTAGCCCAGCAGCATTTGGCCACCTTGCTCTGGAGAGAGTTGCAAGAAGGTGTGGTAAAGCCTTTAAACTGTTCAAGTTAACCTATTAACTCCTTATACTACAGTCATAATGTTGAGATAGCGGGAACGCTTGCTTAAATTACCTTGTGTGCAGTTTCTTGATGTGCTAGTGAAATGATGGTTTATCTTGGGGAAAAGTGAAGTTTGCAGCAGAGCTGAGAGGTAGAAAAACATGCAATAGCAAATTCTGTCTATTCTGACCATTCCTACACAATGCCCAAGTTGAAAATGTCATGTGATAAATGTATTTCTGCTAGAAGATAATGTCATGAACACTAATACTTGGCTAGTGTTTATTTTCAGGCTCTCTATTTTAAGAAAGTGACTCAGATTTATATGTGATGAGCGGTTCTGGTAACAAAGCTCTTAATGCAAAGCCCAGTCACTGGCGATGTTGGTGTGTTGTGTAAACAACTTGCATGGCACAATATCTAAAAACAGCCACTTGAACTGTGAACAAGGCACTGGCATTTGTGTGCCTGTCCAGCTTGATTTAAAGCCAGGCTCTTTCTCTGTGTCCTGAAGGGCTGCAGCCAGGAGGAACGGGGAGACCTCTCTGCACGTTTTCTAAAGCCTTGAATTGCTGTAGTTCTGTTCTTGATGATAACTCTGTTCAGTGCTGTCTGGGTGGGCTCAAAGCTGCAGGAATGGGCAGGGCATCTGGAGAAGGATTGATTAGGAGAAGTATTTCTTCCATGACAGTCATGTCAAGAGGAGTCATAGCTCTGCAGCAATGGTAGAGGAAACATGGCCATGGTGAAGAGAGCTGCATTATCACTGCTGGCCCTGTGCTGTTCCCGTGGTGTGATGCTTGCTGCTGCAAGGTTTTCCCTCCCTAAGCAGCTCTGCATGCCAGGCACCCTAGGTGGACCTCTTTGCTGACTGGAAATTTCATTAGTTCTGCAGATCTGAAACATGCAACAAAATAAATACTTTCAGGCTGGGAATCTAAAGTGGGAGGGAGAGAAACAAGCTTTTGAACTCCTTGAGCAAAGTGACCATTCATCTCCACGTTGTGAACTGTGAGGACAAATGTGCTGAGCTCCCTTCTGCTGCCTCTGAAGGACTCCTGCATCTGCACCCATCCTTACTGCTGCAGCTCCGTGACCTTGGGAACCTGCAACGGCTCTGGTGGGGACATCTGCCAGGGGACAAACACGCATGCAGTGACTCTTCAGGGGCTGCTGGCTACCTGTCCCCCAGCAGAGGGAGGCAGCTGCACGCCAAGTCACAGACATGCAGCTTGCAGCTGCTCTGTGCTCCATCAGCCTTTCTCTAATTAAAAAACAGAAACCCTCACCAAGAAAAGAGGCATATCTCTTGCTGCTTAATGATAAAGCCTTTGAATAGCAGGGATTTGCTACCTGTAATTGCTCCAGCTAATCCTATCAGCAAGCTCTGTCCTTCACCTCAGCTACTATTCTTAGTTCAGTCCCTGTTGGATGCTTGACAGAGCAAATGCTAAGGAAAGATTAATTGAATGTGTGAATTTGGAAGTATTTTCCATCTCTTCAAGGGGAAAAGCCATGCAAGAAACCGACGGAGACCCTGCTCTCCTCCTTTTCTGAAGGAGGTAAGTCAAATATTGATGTGCATTTGAAGAAAGTGATGGAAATGCTGATGATCTTGGTGACCTGCTGTTAGCCCCAACCCTGTCAAAGGGAGCTGACTGACTCTGCTCTTATGACCTTAGGAGAGAAGAATGCCTTTATCATCCCATGTTTTTTCAATATGATGCTGGGTCTCCAGCTTGCTGCGCTTCATCTGCTCCATCAACTAATGATCAGGATCCCTGTGCCATCCAGGTCCTGCCATCGTGTGTGGGTGCAGCACTGGGGAGGAGAGGCACGGTCCTGGAGGAGATTAGAGGCTGTCTGAAGAGATGTCTGCTACTTAAAGCAGTAATGTGACTACTGTGTCATCCAGCTTTCTTGTCTGAGTCTACGGGGACAGGCTTTTGCATTGCAAGAAAGTAGAATATGCCAAAGAGCTCAATGTCGTGCTTTTGCCTGGCTGGGATCTTCAGTGTCTCAGTCCATCTGCCAGAAGTCCTTTCTAATAGAGCAGTTGCACACTGTGTTGATGTGTTCTGGTGCACCAGCACCTGGTATTTATTCCTCCATGCCTTGCTCTGTGCAGCATATGGAGAGCTGGTGTGTGTGTCCTTGCTTCACTTTCTATCTGGTCAGCAGGTAGAGAA
This sequence comes from Alectura lathami, assembly GCA_013399715.1. Classification (NCBI taxonomy): domain Eukaryota; kingdom Metazoa; phylum Chordata; class Aves; order Galliformes; family Megapodiidae; genus Alectura; species Alectura lathami. The sequence continues at coordinate 108,062 of VXAV01006894.1, read as the reverse complement.
AGAATCATAGGGAAAAATCCCGATCTTGCAATTGAAACATATCTGAGCACAGCCATCAAGACTGCCAGAGTGCATGGGGCACTTATGCAGTCAGGTGCTTCAGTCGTCTCTGGAAATGCTCAATGGCCTGGAACTTCATCCCTTGTTCTGTGCTTGAATTAGTATGGTTCCTTCTGCTGATCATTCTGTTTCTGTTTCCTGTTTCTGCAAAGAAAGGGAAATGTTCACCGGCTATCATGAGGCCTAATTATCCACCAAATGTTTTGGGAGAGAATTTGCTGGTGTCCTCGGAGACCAGGAGCTTCTGGGAGATGATGCTCTTGGTGCTGTCTGAGCAGGTTTTTGGCTATGTAATGAGGCAGTGTATGGGTGTAATAGATCTGAGCTGCTGCATGCTGATCTCAGGGGAGGCTGATTAGCACATGGTATGCGGGTATGGCTGGTATATTAGACCATCACCTGTGGGGTCATCTTTCTAAGAAAATATCTTAAATATCATAACTTATTTCTCCACTTTTAGGCAAAATATGCCTTCACAAGTTATTACTGAGATATCTAAAGGTATTTTCCATCCACCACCTTCACTGATGAGTCATCTCTTCAAACCCAGCACCACTGGCAACTGCGGTACCATAAGCACAGCCAGAACACTGCCAGACAGGACACAGGCTGGGGAGGCTCACTCTGCAGGCTCCTGCCTCATCACAGCTTTTTTATTCTTGTTGCCAGAGCTCCAGCAGTATGTTTTCTTACTTTTTTCTTAAATGTGAGGCTAAAGGAAACCAAGCATTGGCAGGTGTACTTGTTCAATGTGTTTTTTTTTTTTTTTCCCCCTCTGCTCTGAAGACAAAAGTTGTTTCATGCTGGCTTTGTTCTAGGGTAGTTAGCTGAACGTTGTGTTCATTATCCACATAACTTAATCTTTTAAGAAAATACTTATTGGCCCTGGAAGTTCAGAGAACTTGACTGTTGTTAGCATGCTTTTGTCTGCCTATAATTAAAACGTACACAGACTTGGAACATAAAATTTAAAGCAAAACTGTCTGGACATGGTGTTCTCAGGGTGACAGAAAAGCAGGAATGACCTGTGTGCTACAGGGGAAGAGGCAGATAACTGACCTCTCTGAGGGCTGCCCCTTTCCTCCTCAGTAACCACCTGACTGAGGGCTCAGTTGTTTGCTTTTTATGTCAAATTCTTGCTGTTAGCTATCCCAACTCTTCACCTGATTCATTTTCTTGTCTTCTATGAATTTGAAATAGGAATATATTTATATGCACAGGACATAAGAATGTATCCAGGCTTTAGGCGTGGCTGAGACTTCCTCTGGGAACTCCTAAATGCTCCTTAAACTTCAACAAGATCTTCCAGCCTTGCTTTGTCTCCAAACCCTTGCAAATATGCGGTCTTTGGTCAGCTGCTTTTGTTAGACTCTTGTCTCTGCACATGTAGAAAGTTTTTGGGTTGCCAGCCTGTTGCTGGCATACAATTTTACATCTTGAAAATCTGAGCTAGCGGTTTGGCAGCCAGAGGGAGGATCTAGGTCTTTCTAATCCTCAACCTAGTACCTATAGTGTTTAGGTTGTTCTTTAGCTGCTATTCTCCAAAAAGACATGGAGAAGTGAAATGTGTGAGGTGGCTTGTGGGGAAAGGTTTAGGTTTGCAGGAAATTGGATAATATAAGCAGAAATGAACACTGTGCTACTCTGTGCCTTTTTATCCCATGCTAGCTTAGCTTTGTGCTGTCGCATAGCAGACAGCTTTACTTTGAACAGATGTCTAGCATCCCTAACAGATGCTCTTCGTAGAAGCTGTTACCTGGAATGAAAGGATTACTAAATGTTTCCTCAGCTTAAAGTAGGCTTCATGTTTGCACTGTTTCGAGGTTAGCTATGGAGGCTATGCCTGCAGTGCGTTTGGGTAGCAGTAGGCTCACTGATGCCAGTTGCTTTGCTCTGGATTTATGCCTTTGCAAGATACTTTGTCCCCATCTCGTTAGCCATAATTAGCCTCTACAAAGTATGCGTATACAGGCATGCACATGTGCAGAAGCCCTACCAGCAGACAGTCTATAGAGAAACTATCTGCAAAGGAGTTGAGGAGAGCTGAACCTGTATCTGAGTTGTCAAGTCATTGAGTTGATGTTAGCTTCTCCCGGGCTTCTGTTCAAGTTCCAGGTGGTTAAAGTGTCCTAGTCTCCAGCCTTCATCTACCTAGTTGCTACAGGTGAAAACTTCAGCACTCAGTGAAGTAATGATATGCTTAGACCCCAGCTGTTATTTCAAGTTCAGCTGGCAGATGAGATGTGCCTTCATGCTCTCAGACAATGGCAAATAAGAGGTATCTGAGTCAGGCTAGCACTCCCTCACTGAGCTGATACTTGAGTTAACTCCGGTTAACACAGGCTCTGAGCTTGTGCACACAGACAGTTAATCCAGCTCTGCTGAAGCATGGTGAGATAAGCTGAGGGAACTTGTTCAAACATATGACACTGCAGTTAGATGCCCTCACCATTTACTTGCTGCTGACGGTTCCTGACTTAGGCTCCAACCAAGATATTTCTGATATCTCTGGGAAAAGCTCATGAGACAAGGCCAAAGGGCTTGTTGGGTAGGCATGAACTCCTTATGCAACAACACAACCATGAATACAGTGAATGCCATTTCATGTATAGTATTGATGTCCATAACTAGGCCGCTGCTGCATTTAAGGCAACTGGTTTCTGTGCTTGTCACAAGTGGACAGCTGCAAAATCCTGCTATGATGCTTACCTTCTTGAGAAGGAGACCTGGAGATGGATTTTGGGGGAAGACAAAATTCTTTCACCTGTTTACCAAGGACTTGGCCATCTGTCTATACGTTGAAGAAATGTCCTTTCTAATGGGAGAGAAATCACGTATTGGTGAATCATAATGGACAGTTCGCATGCGTTCACCACCACAGTGGTGCCATAAAGTGGGAGAGATTGAAATGTGAGGGGAGTGTTTGGGACCTTAAAGGAGACAGTCTGGAGAAGAACAGCAATCTGATGGTAGTGTTTTGCCCTCAGTTGGTGTAGTGGTGATGTTGTGCATCATGATGCCTTGGATGTAGGATGGAGATCAACAAGCTGGCACTCTGTGGAGAGGGTAGGTAATTTCACTGTACTTATCTTAGCTGACATTAAAACCTGCTGCCAATGTCTGTATACAATAAAAGTTTTTTTAATTAATGCATGATATTGTGATTAAGGATAACTGAAGGCAACATGAATTCAAGTAAATCCACACTTGTATTATAGTTCCTTGTACTTTGAAACTGGAAGGGATCCACTGAAGTAACCTGACAGCTAAGCAGCAATGATTCATTTAGCCTAATAGCTTGGCGAGTTGAACTGGAACGCCAGAAAGGTGAATCACCTTGATCTGAAGATGAAATAAGACACTATTAACTCAGTACTGAATTTCAGTCCTTAATGTCCTGTTGAAGTTTCTCTGTTCTGTTTAAGCTGGGTCTCTGCAGTTGGCTTTCAGCCAGTGTTTTCTCTGCCTCTATCTGCTGCAGTAATGCAGGAGCAGCATCCAGTATTTCTCTCTGGGAAGTGCTTCCTACCCTGCAACCAGGTTGTCTGAAGGCAGCTTGGTTTGGTAATAAGGGCACTGTCAGTGAGATGGGTGCTCCCCAAGGGTCATAGAGCCCTGAACCCATAGCAAGAGTAAGATGGGCTGAAACTGCAGCAAGGGTAGCTCAGCTGTTAGCTGCTTTCTGTGCTCTGGAGAGCTTTCATCAGTGAAACCCATCCTTAATGATCTTGGGTGGGATTATGGCTCAAGCAGGAACAGCTCCTGCAGGTTAGAGGCAGCAGTTGCCCCTTGTGTGACAGGATGCCAGTCTGTCTTCAAAAACTGTTCAGTCATGGTGCCAGCATGCCTGTGGGAAGCCTTGGATTACTGGCTTGCAGATATGTGCACTTCAACAAGGTTGTTAAGCTTAACCTTCTCATCCAACTGTAAAGTGTCTCAGCTGTCTGGGCAGTGACCAGGATTCTCTTGTCCCTGTGGTGTCTGTGAATACAAATATATTTACAGCAGTTAGGACTTAGGGTATGTCAGACTAATAGCCACCTGTGCTTGCCAAATCTCAAACATTTGGCTGCAAACCTTGCATTCAGAGGGAGCTTCCAGGCCTGCTCTAACCTGTGGTGATAACATAAGGCCAACCCAAAGGCACTGACATGTGATGTGGAGCTGGCACAGATGCAGATGTGCGCCTGGGGATGCTCCTCTTGAGTTGCAGCCTGTGTGCTGGAAAGTGTCCTGGGTCAGGCAAGCTGCAGTGCTGCAGGCTGCTCTAGAGGGCTGGGGGAAAGGATGGGGAAAAGTAATGCACACTAGAGCAGAAATTCATCCAAGCTGTCTCTATGTGATGTGGTTCCCTCAGGCCACCTTTCATCTTTCTAATGCAGACAAATAATTGCTTGCTGTTATATGAACTATGAAAACTTAGCTTAGAGGCAGAGATAGCAGAATTTTTTTTTTTTTTTTTTTTTTTTTTTTGCTTTCNTTTTTTTTTTTTTTTTTCCCCATCCCTTGCAAACAATAGCCTTAATAAAAAGGAGATGCTGGCTATTTCAGGTCCCCTGGGCAGAAGCCTCCTTTTCCTTCTACATTCAGCCTTTTGCCTGCTTCCAGAACAGACTTTTTTTTTTTTCCCATGCTTGTCACTCTAGCCAGGAGCACTTTGAATTTACAGAATAGTAAATGTCCAAGCTGTACTTTCTTCTCTAAACATTTTATTCTTGCTTCTCTTCCCAGAACAAGGAATTTAGAAATTTCTTTTCTTAATCTACAGATACAGAAAAGGAGGCTGGGCAGCGCTGTGTTCCCCAGTGCTGGGGAAGTAGTCGCTCAGCTGGTGGAAGTGCCAAAGTTTAGTTTAGCTTGCGAAGGAGTGACTTGTCAAATTTAATGATAGTTTTTTAAAGTAAAACCTTGGAAGCTGCCTGCTGGAAAATTGTGCAGTGAAGGATTCCTCTGGAGGAACTGAAAGTAGCAGGGGCTGCTGGTGAGGGGAAGCAGACTCTGGATGTTCTTGCATGTTTCCTGCGATAGCATTAAAAAGCTGCCCTGGAGAGGGAGCGAGGTGCCTGAGCCCCCTCCGCACCATCCCCACTGATGCTGTTGGGGCAGGTTGTCCCGTTTGGTGGGTGGCTGGCGGAGGAGAGCCCTCCAGCACCCGTCGGGTGGCTTCGCCTGCCTCGGACCCAGCCTTCTGGTGCCATGGCTGCAGGGTGCGTCTGTGGCCGCCTTGCGTTTTTGCAAGGAACCTTGTGAAGCTGTGCTACGCTCCTTTGCTAGGGAGAATCCCGGAGAAACCCTGCGTTCATCCTCACGTGGGTGTCCTCCGGAGGGATGACACCAAGCCCTCGCGTGCTGCCGTCAGCCGTGGCCCGGCNGCCGGCGGGGGAGAGGCTTCCCTGGGGCTTGTCTGGGCTTGTTCAGGCCTGAGCCCGCCTCTGGCTGTGCGGTCGCAGGGAGCCCAGCGAGCCGAGGTGCCCGTGCCCCACGGCTGGCAGCGGAACCGGGGAGCCCCCGGCGGCGACCGGCCACGTCCCGGCCCTTCGGACCTTCTCCTCTCCTCAGGTGAGCGCGGCTCCGTGCGTGCGTTCGCGCGCTGTGTCTGCCCGTCCTTCCCGTGCTGCCTGCATGCTGCCCTGCACAGCCTGCTGGTGGCTGTGTGGGGCGCTGGGTCTGTGTGAAAATGCACGCAGGGAAGCTTCCAGATGTCCTCGGGTCACACGGGAGCATGCTTAGGAGCTGGGCCTGTTTCTGGGGTGAGGCGTCTGCCCTGCGCTCTTTCCTTTGCATTTCCCCCTTCTGTAGCCCCCTTCCTTCACGCAGGCTGGAGCTGGAGATACTGCTGAGTGCCTGGTGAGGGGTCCCAGGAAGAGCCTGCACCCCAAAAGGCAGCTGTGCGCTCACCCTGCCTGCGTGTGCTGCTGCTGAGCAGGGAAAGCTGGGGGCGGTATGTAGCAGCCTGCGCTGAGAGAGCAGTAAGGCTTTTGGGGGGGCTTGCCTGGCCTCTGTGCTGAGGTGGCAAGGCAGCTGAGGTAGTGTGGAGCCAGCTGCTTACGCTGCGTGCAGCTTGCCCAGCACTTGCATGGGGGAATAAGGAGGGTGAGCTTTGTGCCTTGCTCTTTGAAAGGAGCTGGCAGCTGCACCCCTCTCACTGAGCACGAACTGTCCTCTCCATCCTGTTTCTAGTGCTGTTACTGGCTCTACAGGTTGCCTTCACTTTCATTTTGTATGGAAAGGGTAAATAATGTGTGGGGGAAGAAAGCTCTGTTCTGCTCCGTGTAGTTCTGTCCCCCCCTGTTCACTCCTCCTGAGCACTGGCGAAGTGCAGCTTGACTGTACCTGCATCTGGGTGCCCTGTGCATTGCTCACCAGCTTTATCGTGAGGTTTCAGGTGTCTGCAAACCACCAGTAGAGTTGTCCAGTATCTAGGTAGCTATTATGTTACGTAGGAGGTAAAGGTGTGTCGGAAAGGGCTGGCTCAGATGAGAACTGAGGACACCAGGAGTCACTTCAGGTCAGAGATAAGCCAGTACCAGCCCATTAGGGCTCATCGAGGTCCATCTGTCTGCACCAGCGCAGACCTGGGCTCCAGGGTTTGGTGGTATTCCCCTTCCTGCCTCTCAGCAGAGCAGGTGGGGTGGATGGATGTGAAGTTTTCTGCTGTATCTTGAAAACAAGGCCATGCCTACCTTTTTTCATCCACAATGTAAAATTTTATAATTTGTAAGCAAGCTATACCTCAGATCTATACAGTCTGTTTTGGTGTTTTATGTGCTGTATATGTTAGTGCGTTTTGGAGTTTCCGCTTAGCAAGGGATAATTTGACTGATTATTGGCTTAATTTTTATGTGGTGTGGGATGCTTTTTAATTTATTTAGTGGACTAGAGATGAGGATTATTTTTACAGGGCCTGAAAGTAAACCTGTAATATTTGGTTATGATTGCCATTCCAGGGTAATTTCCCTAGCTGTGCTGCAGGCAGCAAAGTGCGCTTTCACCAGGCTTGGTGTCAGTGCATCTCATCTGTTGGGACAGTCAGAATGTGCTGAGAATAGTCCTGGTCTTCTCATCTCCCCCATGCTTTGGTGCAGGAGGAGTACCTCTCGACATAGAGGATGATGGTAACTTCTGTCTGTCTAGATTTGGAAGAGAGGAAAGAGGCAAGTCCAGAAGGAGATTCTTCAGAGATTCCTCAAAGTTCTGGTGAAGGAGGAAACTGAGCTTAACAAGCAAGAAAAACGGAACTGCTGTGACTAAGTAAAATCTGTGCTATAGGTCATCTTGGCAGTGTCCCCTCTGTCCCAACAGATCAAATTGCATGGGGGCAGGTCAGGAGCTTCTTGGGTTCGATAACCTTGTCTTTCCCAGGCCTAGCTAGGCTGAAAAACAACAGGCTTTTTGACTGGCATGCAGAGTGGGCATGGACTGCTGACAGCTATTGACTCCAGTTTTATGATCTGTGGCTAACGCTTGTGCATTGCTTGGTTAATGACTCATGGTTGCTTAGGTGTGGTTATACAGTCCTGAGGGCTGCAGTACACTGGACTCTGCCCACGCTTCTTCAGGTATTGAATCAGCAAGAACCCAGAACAGTCTGGTGTGGTTAGCTTGTATGGACTGCTGCAGAATGGAGCCAGCTGGAGAAAGGAGCAGCCTTGCTTCCAGGACCTAGAGCAGCACTGCAGCCCTCCATAGATTTATCTTTGTCTTGCATGAGTCACTATTGAGAAGTACTGTCTGTGGCAGAGATTAATGCCACTTGTGTGGATGTGAGAGCTAACTTAGCTCCTAGCAGAGCTGTGAACTGTTTGTGTAAGCTCCAGAATGACAAATTCTCAAAGCCCTTCTCCAAGATGGAGAACCAGTGTTAATTGTATTTGACAAATGTCCATGGAGAGGGTTTAACAGAACATCTGAGCTTCTGCTTAAGCCTTGGATGATGAGGTTCAATTTGCATGGGTTTTCTTAAAGTTAGAAAAGCTTTGGGGCTGAGGGAGCATTGTGTAAAGGAAAGGGAAAAGATAGTCTGTGGCAAGTTAGATGTGGGCAACGTGAAAGTGTCTGCTCTCTTTGTAACACAAGTCTTAGCTGCCCCTCTTATCAGTGAGGCTGGTCTATTTTAAAGAGATTGCAGTCGAAGTATCCTTCATGCTTTTACAGCATTTCTGTCTGTATTTCTTGATGGATGAGGTGTTTCTGGCTGATAGTTGCAGTTCTCCTGTAGGTCTTAGTAATAACCTGCACTGCTTCCTCAATCTTCCCAACTGTAGCTCAGTTTTTGTGCTTGTTAGAGTGCAGAAGGGTTTGTGAAAGATGCGGAGAGCAGATCTGTCTTCTGTCTACAACGTGATCCAGGGAGTACAAAACCCCTGCTTTTTCACGTGTCGCCTGGAGTAAGACTGAGCCTGTCACCAAAGGTCGTGCTTCTCTGAGCTGAGTGGCTAGTTGAAAACCAGGGGTGTTAGGAATGCAGCAGGCTAGCACTGTGCTTTATGCCCACTGATCTATCTGCTGCTTACCTATCTTGTGCAATTTTTCCCTTTGTGTTTTACAGAGAGGAGTTGGTGGTGTTCTCCCTTAGTTCTGCTTTGTTTCAGGCAGCCTGTGACTCAGTGCAAAGGTATTGCACCATGTCTCTGAGCCCTGAGGCTGGCCTGCAGGAGTGGTGGCAGTAGGTGGGGCGGAGTTGCAGCTATATCAAGAAAGCCGGAACTCTCTGGGTTAGCAGTGGGTCTGAATTATGAAGCAGGTGTCTGTGCCTCCTTGCAGCCTGCACTCACCTGGCCTGCTGTGTCCCAGCCCTGGCAGCAGGAGGATGGGATCTGTTGGGAGCTCGGATGGACTTGGGGTGCCACTGCCAGCTGGATCACTTCCTCCCGCAGAGCTGTAGGGAACAGGTAAATAACTCTATCTAGGGTTCTGTCAGTACATCTCATAAGGAAAGCTTCTGCTGTATGATTAATTTAAAAAGGCAAACAGGATGTGGTAAGCATTGGGGATTAGCATTCTATAGGAAGTTTGAAAATGAGGAGGAGAAAGTGACAGGAAATACATGATAATGTTGAATAAGCATTGCTGGGAGTCGTAACATAGCATCCTTTTATGGTTAACTTCTTGGCATACCCCAGGAGCTGCAGTAGGAGATAGGATAACAACTGCTAGTTTGAAAATTTTTGGAGGAACTAGCCCAAACCCCAGGATCTGCATATTGTAGGGCATGTATTTAACCAGGGTCAAAATTTATCAACGGTGTTCTTATAATAAAAAGGGAAACCTGCCTGTTAGATTGTAAGCCGGGAAAACTATTTGGAGAAGCAAGATGCTTCCTCTCCTGCCTGAAGGCTGATAATATGAAAGCCAAGCAGCTTTAGGAGACAGGAGAGAATTTGTTCTTATTCTGCAGCCACTGCTGGAGGTTTAAGGTGATTTTTCTCTGGCATGCAAGTTCATCCTAGTAAGCAGAATAGACTCAGCCAGACATAGCTTTTGATTCTGTGGTGTAGAAACGAGTGAGGCTGAAGAAAAGTCTGTACAAAAAGATTGAGTATCCTGATCTAGTTTTGGAGTTAGCCTTGCTTTAAATAGCCAGTTGACCTGGCTGATAGCCAGGAGTCTCTTCTACCCTAAATCTTTCTGAAGTTTGAAAACTGTCATTTAATCTTTTCATTTGAGTTTTCTTCTGTTGCTGAGTTGCACCACAAGTTTCACAGATGAAACTTCAGCTTTGCTTTGCCGTGAAACAGGACGTATTTGAATCCCCCAGTGACAGAGGGTCTGCTTCCAGCAGGCTTCCAGCAGTAGGGGTGGTTTCTGACTTCGATCTTTGTGTAATTCTTTGGGTGCTAGCTCAAGGCTTGTGAGTGGGTCAGTTGCAGACTAAAACTCCGCTGGACAAAAGGAGGATGACACAATGCTGGGAGTGATCTTGAAATAAATGTGCCTGATGAAAAGCAGCTTATCACATAGTTCAGTGATGACAATGATTTTGCAGATCTTACCTGACAGGACTTTTCACCTTTCTTGGAATGCAGTATTTCCGTAACAGGAGAGAATTACCATCCTCCACACCCCTCAGCTGGTTTTATAGTCGTGCTTGCTTTATAGACTAATTCTGTGTGGTGGATCGCATAACAGCAGTTTTTTTTTTCCTGCTGCTTTGTCACCCACAGGGTAACAGTGAGGTCATTGTCAAGTTAAACAGGTCTTGTGATATCATCTCTAAAGGGGAAACTGCCTTTTGGGGGGCGAATTGAGTGCTTGCCTGGTAAATACAACTAGAACTGTGACATGTAAGCTTCAGGTTGGTCCATCTGGTCTTGAAATTGTGCTCAGGAATGCCAGTGTGCCCTGTGCTGCCATTGCTGTTTTCAGTTGCAATTCACTAAAGCAGAATGCTGGCTGTGCATGCATAATCACAGTAAGTCTGCCAGGTCCTTGGGCACAAGAGAGGTGAAAAGGATTCCCTGTCAGACAATCTGCTGAGGTACTCATCTGATGGACCAGCGCCTTTGCACAGTTCTTCAGACTCCAAACTAGCAAGACTTCAAAGCTGCCTTGCTCTCCCAGAGTGTTAGTTTCAGCTGGGTGATTTCCCTGTGATTTCCCTAAAGCACTCAGAGCTCTTACAGCTATGCAGCAGAGGGGATCTAAAATAATTTGAAAAATTAAAAGCAGGATCATTGTCCTGCTGCACAGATGCAAGGCTGTTCTCCAAAACATCTTTCTCTGGCCCTGTTGTGCTTAAGTTTTAGTGTCTCAAAAAGGTTTTAAAGTTCCCAGAACAGGCAATTGTGCAGTCTCATTCCTCCCCAGAGGAGGATGAGAGGTGAAGTAGTATCTTCTTCTGTACCTGATTGCTTTGCTCTCCTGTAGCTGTGCTTGTCCCTGACCTGGTAATTGCCTTTGAGATAGTCTGGTTTGTTCTGATCCTGATGGGAAATGTTGGAGGGATGATTAGGTCGTTGTTTAAACAGACAGCTAGTTCCAGAGTGGGGCACGTTTTCAGGGCAAGAAGGTAGGGACTGTTGTCATGTCTTGATTTTGATGTTTTGGAATTGTTTGCTTTCTTCCTCAGGGTGAAAAGGTTTACAGTCTAGAAGAGATTTGTTAATTAATTGCTGCTGTCTCCTGGGATACAGGGAATGGAGCCTTTCTTCCATTATCACAATGCCTGGTGGGTATCTGTTCTGCTGCTTGAGTGGCGTGCAGTTGCAGCTCTTCATTTCACCTTTGTCAGTCACCTCTGAAAGTATATAGAGGGCACGAGCTCTCCCTGTCACCTGCACAGCCATCCTGTACAGTAGAAGCCACTGAACTTCATCTCATGGCTTTTTGCAATAAACTAAGCAGGTCTGTTCTGGGTTACTGTGTCTTCTGGGAGAACATGTGCTGCAAGTGCTGGCCATTCTGAAGACTCAGTGATGGCCAGGAGTTCGGAGTTTTAGCACCTGTTCCTCAGTATGAGGTGTTTCTGGTTCTCACCTTTCAGTTGATACTCCTGCCTTTCTTTGCAAGATGGCAGGCTTCTGATACGTGTTGCAAAATGAAACATGAGAGCAAGAAGGAATTTTGTCTTGGTGCTCCATCTTCCTATCCAAACACAAACCTATCACGTTTGAATTTTTGGTATTCCTGGTGCAGTAGGATGGTGAAAGGGCCTGGATGTCTCAATGTGTGTGGTGTTGCCAGTGCCTCACTGACAGAGACTGGAGGCTGATGAAAGCCAAAGTGAGCTTCTAGTCATACAGCATGTTTTACCTTTATATTGCGGTGTTGCACAAGAGGCCCTAGGAGTAATAACCTGCTTTTGAGGCTATGATGCAAGAGTTGAGGAATTGCTTTGCCCGAAGGTTGCCTTCTCACATGTTCACATGTTTCCAGGGGATTGCAGGAATGCTAGATAACACCACATCTTGCGCATCTCAGACTGTTCCACATGGATAATAGGAAAGTCAAATGGCTTTAAAACAAGTGAGTATCTGTTCCCTTTTTCATTTATTATTTTGCAGATGTTTTTTTTTTCCAGTGAGTTCTCCTCCTAACACCATATGTGATGTAAGCGCAGTGCTGTGCAGTCAAATGAACCCACCAAGAGTGTGCTTTAAACTGTTAAGCATCTGGAGACACTTTATTATTCCATTGTCTTCCCTGAGCAGTGTTGTTTGAAATATGGGGACTAACTGAGATGAGGATTGCAGACATGTAAGCTGGGTCTATCTTGTTAATATTAGTAATGAAAAACTGGTGATCAAAAACAGGGTATCTATCAATTCATAGCTTTGAGCCTCTTCTCCCCTGAGAGCTGTTTCCTTTAGTACTGCTGCAGTTGCCTCATTGACTTTTTTTGTTCCCAGACTCTTGCCTTCTGTGAATTAGAAGAAAGGAAGAGACTGAACAACCCACCCTAGCGTCTTTCCTTGCATGATGCCAGCTGTGAGTGTTTCTTTGGCAGTGTCTTAGCTGGTTGTTGTGAGCAATAGTTAAGGAAGCAATCAGCAAGTATACTGCCCTAGAAGTGCTGCACATTGTTGGGCTTGCCTCAGATCGCCTTGGCTTGAGAGGTGGATGGGGATCCAGGTTGGGATGCTGCCCAGATGTACTTTGTTGCACGAGAGTGTGGGCTGGCTGAAGGAGCAGAAGGCTAATGTAAGAAACGCTACAGGATTCTTGGTGTGGCCACTGCATCAGAGATGAATGAAGAAAAGAAGATAAATGTGTTGCATTTTGCTTTGTTATTCCTTTGTCTTTTCCACAAGCATTATACTAAGAATAAAATTGCTGCTATTGTTACTAATGATAGAAAAATGCAACACAAATATTGGGAGAATGGCCTGCTTTTAGGAAGAATTAATCTCGGCTTTGGCCTCAGACTGGTGATGTCAAGCTGCCTTTGAGCCTACCTTGGGAACAACTCACCTGTAGTCATTATTTCTGCTAGCTGCTGGTTAGCAGGAATGTATGGGAGGTATATGCAGTCAGGCACACACAATCTTAGCTGATCTTTCTGGGGAGGAGTGAGGATTTAATGATGCAATCAGACATCTCTTCCTACCTTGCCTAGGTAGGAGGGAGGCAAGGGGGATGTATGGCAAGACAAGTCTAAGATCAGTTATGAGGGGAAAGTGTAAGAGCTCCACAGCCTTAGAAGGAAAATCCTTGCCAAAATGCAGTTTAAACCTCCAGTAATCATGCACAGGATGAGAGTTCGCATTAATTTTGAACAAAACAGATTGGCTATGTTTTTACTCTGTGGCTCTCACTGACTTGGCTGGGTGTCATGATACAGGAATGTCACACTTCAGCCCTCTTTAAAACCCTAGCTGTGACTTTGGTTGCCTACACTTCTGTATGCCTTTTTTTTTCCATACATGCACAACTCCCTGTAATTGGTGCAATTACATTCAACTTCATGAACTGTCTGTGAAAGCTCTGCACTCAGAAAATGGGTGGCCAGAAGAGACCAGAGTATCCTTCTGTTGCAACTCTTCTGAAACTTAATTTCTGCCTTTTCAGGGTATTTGTCAAGAGGCAAGTGTTTTGAGCTTGTACATCAGCTTTCCTGACAAACTTACTTTTGATGGCTTTTTAATTTTAGGTTTATTCTTCCTAGAGCAAATCCTTTTTTTTTTTTTTTTTTTTTTTTGGAAAAAAAAGATGTGTTTTTTTTTTTTTTTTTGGGAGAAACAAGATGTGGTTCTGCTTTTTAACTTAACTGCATTATAGGTAATAAACAGCTTAAAAAAATCCATGAAGGTCACTGCAAAGTGTGCCTTTCTGTATCCTGTGTAAGTGCCCTTTGCCAAAACACTGTGGCACCGTATGATACAATGACTGGAATGTGGTAGGGGTGACAGCAAAACACCAAGCAACTTGTGTTCGTAAAGTCCATGGGTTTGAATTCCAGTATGTAAGAATGTTCTGTACGTAGTTCTGCTGTGGTAGTGTTTACACCAGGATGATTAGTAGTGATTGTGTCTGAAAATGTGGGCATTGCATTTCAAATTCTTCAGTTAAATGTGTTCTGCTACCTGGGGAAGAACCACATGATGCAAACAACACTGAACGCCACCTGGCACCTGTGTGGACATGACCATGGCTGACCCCTTGGCTGGACAAGTGGTAGTAGCTGTGCATAAGTGTGGGACCTGAGCAGTCAGCACCCGCACATGGAGTGAGGATCTGTAAATTGTTTAAATGCAAACATTTCCCCGTCCCTCAGTGAAGGAGGGAGAGGAGTATGGTATGTTGCTTTGCTGCACATCTCCAGAGTCTAAAGAGGACCCTGAACATTAGTTGTTGGATGTCCTCATATTAATGAAAGAGCTGTAATGTCCTAGGCTCCATTTTACACCATTTCCCCTTAACAGAATTGACTGCTGCTTTGCACTTCATCTGTTTCAAATGACTTGTGTGAAAATTTGAATGAGGCTTCTGGCTCAGTGGCTGGGGAAGCTGGCAAATGTCATGACTTCTGCTCGAGGGACCTCGTCATTAGCTTCTCTATCCTTCTTTCATCTGTGTTAAAAACTGCAGGCTGTAGGCAGAGCTTTCTGTTGCAGAGCATAGTGTATGCTTCAATTTATGTTAAAAGCTGCACCCTCAAAACGTGTGTTTGGCCTGTTTTCCTTTTACTGTTGTAAGAGTTGTAGTCCATGCATTTTTCTTAGATGAGATCTTAAATGTAGCATTTTTGTTTGTGGCATACTGTTTCATTGTGATCGTACAATGTTAATACCTTTATTTTTCTGTGCAACCACAGCATGAAGGAACATCCCATATTAATCTCCTAATTTAAATTTGAAATGAAAAACTATCATAACAGTGGGGACACACTTAAATCATTGATTGTGCTGGCTGGATTCCAGCAGTGTAACTAATTACATTCTGCCTGCATCAAATTGTCCTTGCTATGGTGGCTTTTTTTTGTGAGTTGCTGGCTTGAATCCTTGTGCGGTCACTGCAGACGGACTACGCATTTTTAATGCTAATGGAAAAGTGCTTACAGTGACTAAGCATCTCTCCCTGATGAAAGGAAAGCCTCTGGACTGCTGGCCAGACCCAGCGCAGCACCCCGCACGTCGGTGACGGGGTGCCCCATTTTGGCAGTTCTGTGCACTCTGCTCCATTGCAGCTCTAATGCAGGGGCAGTGGAGCACCAAACACTGAAAATCCCAGGCTTGTGATCCTGCAACTTTTTGATGCCGTCTTGCTGGCTTCTGGGCTCTTGTATCCCAATGCTAAGCCTGCCAGCAGTTGAGAATTTGTTACTGAGTTGACTGTCTTGTTGGCCTAGCAGAAGAAAAGGGAGATGCAAGTTTCAGCCTCTTAAGAATCGTAAGGAGCCACATTTGAGAAGCTGCTTAATGCCAGATTGAGTTCGTGGGCACCTGAAGCAGACACAGCTACTTTACAGGGCCTACTTGTGTTATATAGTAACTATAGAGTGACTTCAAACTAGTTAGGGCTACCGTTTGGGGGCAGAGTTCTCCTGTGGCTCTGTTAACCTAAAACCTCCCAAAACAACCACCTCTGCAGGGCCCTCGACAGAGGGCAGTGTGAATGAACATTGCTGGGTCAGAGCACTTGGCCTTTTGTCACCTTTTTCTCCTGCCTCATGGGGTGCACATGGAGGTGAAGACTTTTCTGCTCCTTGCCAGCACTGAAAACTGTCAAACTGGCTTCCTGCAGGAGTCAGGGAAAACTGTACACATAGTTTTACAGCTCCTGCTACTGTATTGGTTGCATGTATTGCAATTCTATTTCCAAAAAGTCTGTGCTAAACTTCCAGCATGATGCATTGCATGCGAATGCAAAGAGCTGTTTTGACCTCCGGTATTTGCCAAATCTTTCAAATCTCTGAAAACCTTCCTCCCCACCCCCCAGAAGAGCCACATGAGCATTGGCTGCAGTGTCTACGCCTATTTATCTGACTGCCTTGTTGCTAAGTGTTCTTGATAGATACGGAGGGAATGCATTGCCTTGTTCATCCAGAAGTCTTGCAGACTTTTTGCCAAATTCTTTCAAATCTGGACAAGGGGCAGCTACTGAGAAATTGTGAAGGCTGATCATTTTTGAGTTTCTTGAGCAGCCCTAAATGTTTTTCGCTATTCCTATATTGAAAGCTGTCTGTATTAGTCTGTCCACCATGGGATGGATGGGGTTAATAAAGACAAATATTAGGTCCTTAGGCTGGGCCAGTGTTGCTAGAAATCTAGGTTAGAAAAAGCAAAAGGGGACAAGCATGAGGATTTTGTCTCTGTCAGAAGCCTTCTCCTGATCACACTTCTGTGGCTTCCTTTAAGCTAATGCAGTCAACCCAAGGTCAGGTGTTGGTAAAATTTGGCTAGCTTCTTTTGTGTTGGGATTCATGAGAATCCGGTTTAATTTGAACTTTTGGCTAGGTGTTTTAGTCCATGTATAGCTTGCATGAGAACAGACGCATCACGCATGAGACTTTTTTATGGCTGCAGTGAGCCTGGGCTCTGCTTTTTCTCCCAGCTCCTCCTGATGCTGCTTTTGTGCCAGCTGCAGGCAGGAGGCCAGGGGTGGTGTCGAGGGAGGCAGCGTGCTGCTGCTGGAGCCTGCTGCCTGCCGGGGCTGCAGGCAGGGAAGCACTGCCCGTCGGACAGGAAATCAGCTGCCTGGAGCAGCAGTGACCTCTTGTGGGAGCAAGGCTGCTGGCACCAGAAGTGAGCAGATAATTTGTTGTAATTGTCTGCGGCCCTAAGGCGAATGGTGAAGGGATCTCGGATCCTGTTGGCTGGGATTGGGAGATGCATAGCTCTAACTGGTGCTAAGTCTCTTGCATGCGTGTGCTCTGAAGCTGTGATGTGATGGTGTCCAAACCGCCTGGAGCAATCCTGACTCTTTTCTTACCCCTTTGTGAACTCAGAGTTGGCATCTAAGTGTATCAGAGGAGCTGGAAAGAGTGAGAGCAGGACTTGTGCTCAGGTACTTTTTCCATAAAATCTCTGTACCAAAACCTCTCATTTGCCTGGCACAAAATTAGCAAGTATCCTGGCAGTGATATGTAGAAGTGCTGTGGGTGTGTCAGCCCCTAGTAATCGCTTAAAAGCCCTGAGGCATAGAACGGGGTTCCCAGTGAATAGAGAACTGTGCCTCAGCCCAGCTTCCTGGCCAGCTGCAAAGACAAAGTTTTAATAAATAAATAAATCGTTGAAGGTGTTTTTTTTTTTTTTTTGCAGAGGTTGTGTCAGTGTGATCTGTCTCCGTTAATGGAGGTGAATTTGTCAGTACAGCTCAACTTTATAGGATGCAGAGTGCGTCTGAAGGTAAAATTCTCAAAGGTGAATTCTCATTTTGTGTGTATGTTTATATGTTAGTTGCTTAGACTTCAACTTCTCCCTGCTCTGAACTACACGTAACTCTTCCTTCGAGTTGTCGTGTATTTTTAGGCAGTTTCCAAATACTTCTGTTCTCTGGACAGCTGCAGATTCCACAGAACTGAAAAGAGTGTGTATCTGGGCAGACAGCTGCCCCACTGCCCTGCAATTAGAAGGTAATGCTATCAAGATCACAAGAATGCTACAGCGGTGCTGCTGGTGGATGCCCTGCATGTGCAGGTGTCAAGAAAATGGAAAGTAGTAGGTATCATAAATAAGTGATCTGCCTTTAATTGCTCAGTTGTGAAGCACTAACTCTGCATGCCCCGCTGCTGAGTGATGACTTCTGTGTGCAAATTAACTATGCTCCTATTTTCAAAAAATAGGAAGAGATCCAGAAAAGGATCCTGTGCTGTTAATTTCTGATTGCCAAAGGCAAAATGCATCTCTCAGTGAAACTGGACAAAACCAGAATTTGCGCTTCCACCAGCTTGTGTTTGCAAGACAGGTATTCTCTTCTATACAGCTTAAAATTTAAAGTCAGGCCATAAGTTGTGGGAATAAATTAATCTTGCAAGACTTCAGAATGAAGCTGTATTGTAGAACTACATCTGTCAACCCCCGAAAAACAACACTCAGAAACCAGGGCTGTAGGTGAAGTGGTTTGTCTGGTGTTTGTGGTAGGTGGGTGAGTCTGTCTCATTTATTTTGTGCTATAGATATGGGGAAGGAAAGCCAAACAAAAGAAAGAAGCCAGGAATGTGTAAGGGCAACTACTGGGAATGCGCCTTGACAGAATTTTCTCTGTTTTTTTTTAGGGGCAGATGGTAGCTAAAGAAAGTCTGGAATAATGATTAGTTACAGCTATTAGTGTCAGATTGTTTTGAGGGGAAATGCAAGTTGCTGCAACTTCCTTTTCCTATGAAGAACATGCAGAGGGCATCGACTCCAAAACATTTTTTTTCTAAATGTAGAAGCGTAATTGACAGAATTCAATTCTGTCACACAATAGCTGTGTGGTAAAGGTCAAAAAGGTGTGCAGGAAGATGTTGCTTCCAAAGGAAGCGGTTTTAACGTGGAGCAAATGATAGATGCATCAAGGTGACCAAGAAGTGTTTCAAGCCAGTATGTAGCAGGAGAATTTTAAAAAGTGCTGAAGTTCCTTCTAGTAACCTCGTGGAAAGTACTGATGTGGCTTGTGGTGGATCTGGAGCAGAAGAAATGGGTTTGGACAATACAGGAAAAGCAATTGTGGTAAAAGGTCAACTGGGGGGGGGGGGG
>VXAV01006894.1:49293-89238 GCA_013399715.1 Alectura lathami | reverse complement strand
GGGGGATGAAGTTCAGTTAGATGCTAGTTATCCTGAAAAACTTGGCTGTCAAATGATGTGTTCTTAATACAAGACTGGTCAAAATGCATGATTTACAGTGTTAAGGATCCCCTTCTCAGTTTGGAAGATGGGGATGTAAAACTGAAACTGTGCTGTGGCTAAAACCAATATGCAAACAGTGAATTTGTTTTCTGAAGGTATTTCTGTCAGAGATGGGTGTGTCAGATGTGTTCTTGTTGCTGAGACAGGGGGATTAGGCAGCTGGTCTTATGGGTCAGAATAAACCTTGGTAAAATTTGAGCTCAGCTGGGATCCTCTATTGCTTCTATCTAGGAAAGGATTAAGCTATCTGAGGGAACAAGATACCTGAAAAAATAGCAGTCCTCACTGGAAACTGAGCACATCACTATCCAAATCAAAGCTGTAAGAGTTGTCTGCGTGGAAGCCAAGGAAGTATCTAAGGCAAACAAGGACAGGGTTTCAGCTCGTCAGTTCTTTGAAGGCAAGGGGGAGCACTTTCTTAGCTTTAGAAATGTAAAACTTGTTTAACGTGGTAGTGAATCCTCTTTTGTCTCTGCTTATCGCTTGCAGGTTTGCAAGACACGGCGAGAGGTGCGTTTCGAAGCAGTCTGTCAAGGTAAAGGTGAACCCAACAGAGGGGGGGTCCCGTAACCGGGGGCTGTGCCCCCCGGCTTTGAGACGACGAGTTTTTGTTGTTGTTTTGGTACCTCTTAAAAAGACATCTGTTGCCGAATCAGCCCCTTCTCCCTTGCAGCATGCACCCAAGGTGGGCTTTTTATTTCAAGAAACAAACGCGTTTGGGCTTGAGGAGACTCTGCAGCCTCCCTCCGACCCCTGCCGGCTGCGCGCTTCCCGGGGGCGGGGCGAGCTGCCCCNTCGCTGCTTCGCTCGGCGCCGTGCCCCCGGCATGCCCCAGCCGCTGCCCCCCACGCAGCTGTACGCGGCGGAGCGGGCGGTGGTGCTGGCCTCCTGCCTGCTGTCCTCGCTGGGCTCCGGCCTCCTGGTGGGCACCCACGCCTTGAGGCCGGAGCTGCGGACTCGTCCCCGGCAGCTCCTGCTCTACCTCTCCCTGGCCGACCTCCTCTCCGCCGTCTCTTACTTCTACGGGGTGCTGCAGGACTTCGACAGGACCTCGTGGGACTGCGTGCTGCAGGGTGCTGTGTCCACCTTCTCCAACACCAGCTCCTTCTTCTGGACCATGGCCATTGCCCTTTACCTCTATGTCACCATTGTGAGGGGCTCGCCCACGGGCACGGGCTTGCTCTGCTGCTTCCACGTGGTGAGGTGGGTGCTGTGGGTCCTGTGGGCACCCACCCGTTGGTGTGGGGCACGCTGCACTCATCGAGTGCTTGGATGGTCGCTGGGGTCACCTGCTTTCTCCTTAGGGATATGGTGCCCTTCTCAAGTTCCTTTTAAATATGGATTTTGCTGCTTTCTGACTAACCAGCCTGCTTACTCCCCACTACCGTCTCCAAGTGGAGATATGGACAAGTTAAAATAGTTTGATTAAGGTCACAGTGACAGTGACTCAAAATCCTGGCTTCTTCCCTACCACAGCCTGCTCTGACATTCCAGCAATAACATCCCCAAACTTGTTTGCAATCCCTGCCTGCTGCTGCTCAGGCTCCCATGCCTGGGATCCATTTCCCGGATTTCCCGTGTCAGCAGTGTCTGTTTGTCCTCCCCCTTCCCCAAGCGACTGCTGTAACCCGGCACTGCTGGGAGAGCGCAGTCCATGAGCAGGAAAGCACTGAAGGTTGTTTTGGCATGTTTGATTGACAGCAAGACAAAGCAGCCCACAGTGGAGCTTGGTGTCTTGGTTTCTGCTGTTTTAGTGAGCTGATTTTCCACATCATGTTTAGTAAAAGCCTTCATTATGCAGTTTGAGCTTGTGTAATCATGTGCTACCTCCACACTGAGCAAAACGGTGATCCCTTAATGCTCTGTGCTGCCAGGCTTCTGCACTAAATTGTATGAGGAATGGTGTGGTTTAAGGAAAGAAAAAAAAAAGTAGGCATCAGAGTACAGAAAGCAATGAGTTTTCTTTGGTCTTTTCTCAGTGAAATATTTGTCACCTTTTGTTTTCAACTTCATCACTTGGGAGCTGATTGAATCAGAGTTGAGTCCCAGTAAAGACAGTGAAAGACATCAAGGCTAAGGGAATCAGGGAGGAAATGCTGAATCCTGCCCTACCTGTTGTAATTGCTACTTGGTGCTGAGGTCTGCGTGTGAGGAAACCCAAGGTGCCTGCACATGCACGTGTAATTTTCCTGTCTGCTAATCGCTGGGTGTGGAGCTTGGTCTGTACTTCTCCATTTGCTTTAATGCTGCTCAGCCTCCCTGGGCACGAGGTGTGGAGGGAAGCTCAGGGAGGCTCGCTGAAATGCTGCTGACCATAATCTGTGCACTCCTTTACAGCAGTGAAATCCCAAGAGCATGGTAATGCTGCCAGTGAGGAAGGGAGAGTTCAAACACAGCTTTCTCTGGTTGAATTGGTCAGGCTTACTTTGAGGTCTTCACAGTAGAAGCAAAATGCCTTCTTCTGTAGGTGTTTTTCACCTCCATTTGCTCTGTTTGAAAGGCAGCAAAGACAGCTTTCATCTAAGCCCTATTACCAAGCTGTGCTTAAGTGACTCCCATTCTGTCTGGAGCAGTGTTCAAAGCATCTTCTTGCCTCAAAATGTGTGAAAAGTGGATAAAACAGGTGAGGACCTGTCCCCTGCCCATCCCCTCCTGACACACCCTCCTTGCCCCTGCCTGCATTTCTGTTGCTACCAGAGAACTCAGTCATAAACACAAATTCCTGGACATGGTGCTTGGCAGGGGCTCCTGCACACTTTTCAGTTCTTCAGAGTCCTTCTGGCTGCCTGCTATGCCTATGGCCGGAAAATCTTGTAGTGCCAGACAGACAGGAGCTGGTGCAACTGCCATGGGAAGATGCAAGAGCGTTAGCTGCAGGAGGAGCTGCCAGGGGCAAAAGGAAGGGAGCGGAAGACAGGTGATGGTGTAAGGATTTAGAGAGAAGTTGCCAGTATCTTTGTCTGGGTGGGAACTTGACACTTTTTGCCTTTTTTCAGTTCACAGGTTGCTAACACAGTCACGCAGTGCCCATCATGTGAAGAACTGTGCTGGGACGCACAACTGGAAGGGATGGGAAGTGGGATGGGGCTCTGTAGTACATGAGCTTCCAGTCCTCATTCATCCGGGCAAGTGTCTGTGGCGATGAATACTCATGTAACACGGAGCATAACCAGGCGCTTTGTTCTTTAGCTGAGCAGAGCTGGCTAAATATATGTTGGAAGTTGGTACCTGGATTTTTTTTTTTAGGGAAATTAGTACTTGCTCCGGATGAAACCTGATAAACAGGTTTGTTCACAGTTGAGGCACGGTAACATGTGCATCTCTTCTACAGCCAGACAGGGCAACTGCAGGCTCTGTTTTGTTTTTAAATTTGTGTTGAGCTCAGATGAGCTTGGAAAACAAGTTTGCAGTTAGCTTTGAACACATTTGTAATACTTGTAAGGTGTGAGTTCTGGCATCTGGAGTGTAAGTTTCCAGGTTACATCAGGCATCGTTTGGCATTGTACATCGTTTGGTTGGGTGATGGTTTCTTTGCTGTGAGAGCAGCTGATACGAGCTCAGGGTGAGGAGTGGAGCAGGTCCCACCTTGGCATTGCTTCTTGCTTTGTCTCCAATAACAATTGCTGTTGACCTTTGAAGTGTTCAGGTTTCGTGACATGGCTGTGCAGATGTTTATGAACATGGAGAGAGTAATTAGGACTCCTTCACACACCATTTATTGTATTGTACGTCTGAGACCTCAGTGGGCTGCTTCTGTCACTGTTGTGCCAGTGATGAGTTTCAGAACTGGACAGGTGAAGTCCCTAAGCCTTGCCCATGAGGTGCAGGGATCTCTTGAATGCTGCTGTGGCTTTACCACATGGTTTTTAAAAGCTGTAGCTCAGTGAAAAAGCCGGCTGAAGGGAAGTACCTGGCTGCTGGTGCCTTGGCTTTTAGATTCTCTGGGAGGAGTCCCTGCTTGGTACCAGAAAGCCGTGCTTTTGGTACTGCGGAGTCAGTTAATGTTTGGGTAAGAAAATGCAAAAATTAAACTGGGAACCGGTTTTGTCTGGAGTTCTGTTTACAGAGTGTGCTTGAAGCTCTTTCCTGAACTTGGCTTGGATCTCCAGAAGCCTTATTTTTCTCTCTTGGAGAGTGAGAATTCCAGGAAGTGCCTGCATGTTGCTGTAGGATGGCTTCTTGTCTGACCTGTGCAGGCCAACAACTGCAAATCTTTCCTGCTTGCAAGAGCTGGTGTGGAGGGGGGGAGGGAAGAGCACCTGTCCAGAGTAAATCAAAGTGTGGTATTAAGCAATCTGACTCCAGGCACACTGAGGACAAGAAAACCAGTGTGGTGTGAGCTGTAAGCAGCTGTGATTTAAGAATCTTTGTCTTAACTTGTCTAAATGCAGCACTTGTTAGTCTGGGATGATATGCTGGATTGTATATATTTTTATTAATAGGTTGCTGGCCCTGTATTAGGGAAATGGGTAACGTTGTGTCTGCCTTAGCGGTGGGGTCGAAGCCTGCTTTCCCGTTTATCACACACGCTGATGGCATTAAGATCTGAGAGTGCTTCTGAGAGGCCCAGCTACATAATTACACTGTCTTTGGAGCTCAAAGCAAAATTTCTGCCTCTTTGTGCTAGCTTGGATCCTTTTTATTCCAGTCTTTGAGCATGCTTTGGGTGTGTGTATTGTATAATATTCTGGTTCTTCTAGATCAGTGTTAAGTGTGGATATTTTCCAGTCCTTGGTAACCCAGTTTTTAAAAATCATTTCCAAATAAGCTGGAGATGAAGAAGTTCCTTGAAATGCCTGATTATTTTCTAGATTCTTTCTAATTTCACTTTGATATCTCAAAGTGAAGCATCCTTAGTGCTGAGTTGTGATAGATTTCTGATCCCAATACACTGCTTCAGTGAAAACTGAAACATAAATCACGCGCCTGATGTTTGGCAGTTTTCTTCCCCGTTCTTCCCTTTACAGGTTAGATACTTCAAGATTTCTTTTTTCAGTCCCTTGCTAGTGGTCTGGTGTTTCATACTGTAGCCTCTTAATGCATCTGCATGTCCTCAAACTGTTCTCTTTTATGTTTATGCCTAGTAATTTGACCCAGTTGTATTTTCCCATATCATTGTCTTTCAGTTTCAGGTCACTGTAGACATAATTTTTTAGGCAAATTAGTTTCTTAATACATTTCTTTTTTCTTGGTGCTGGACTCATTTTTGTTTCTGTCCTTTACTATCGTTTCTTTAAGAAGTGCCAGCTCTCTTACTTATTTTCACCTTAGTGGTCAGTTCTTTCAGGCACTGAAATGTGCAATCTCTGAATCTATAATCCTTGTTTTCAGGCCGCTTCACCATTTTTACCAGAATGACTGCGTTTTGGAAGGCATAGTAGGCGTTTTCTTGCTGGTAGCGATGTCTGGCATGTGTTCAGAAGGAGTGCTCTGAGGACAGCACAGGGAGGACTTCCTGCACAGAACTGTCCCTTAATGACAGCACTGGCTTGAGTTAGGCAGTTTTCAGAGCTGGAAGCATCTGAAACTGGTGATGGGAGAAGGGTCCCATCCGTGTTCTCTGCTGCTGCTCCAGGCTGTCAGCCACATGAATGTGAACCAGGCAGGTGATGAGACCAGTATGGCAGTGACTTCGTTTTTTCTTGCATCTCGGGAGGCCAGGACCATTATGCTGGAAGCTCAGTCTGAGCTCTCAGAAGCATTTGTCATCTATTGAGGAACTGTCCTTTGTGAGCCTCTGCAGAACCTCTTTCTGAGGGTGAATATGAAAGGGCAGGTGATGCATTCAGCTGAGTGCAGGCCAGTGCTTCAGCCTTGAAGTGATGTGAGCTGTACATCATGGGCTAGGGCAGCTCTGTAAAGTCCTGGCTATTTACGGCAGCCAGGAAGGAGCTGGGTGTTTCTCATTGGTTCTGGCGAATCTTTCAGTTCTTGCTTATGTCTTTTTGTGGGCAGCCCAAGATGCCGAGTGATTAATCCACGTGCATCAGCATGGTTATGGTTCTGCTAGGTGCTTCCCTATATTTGTCTCTGCTGTCAGGGGAGAAGCTGAAGTCAAAACACAGCTCCAAATTGTGTGAAACTGGCTGATTTGAAATGGGGCTGCCTGGGCTTGCATTCTGCATCAACGTGCTGTCACGGTCAATTCTCTTAGGCCTGATGCAGGTGTGTTGATGTTCTGGAATAGGAATTAGCCTTCCGTATGATGAAGAATCCCTTGGCCTGTCATCCATTTCTCCTAGGGTGTTCTTGGCGTAACCTTGCTGCTCTTGTTCTTTCCTCAGCTGGGGAGTGCCCCTTGGCATCACGGTTGCTGCTGTGGCTCTGAAGAAGATTGGCTATGATGCCTCCAATGTTTCTGTGGGCTGGTGCTGGGTCAACTTGGATGCAGAGGATCGGGTCTTGTGGATGCTGCTGACAGGGAAAATTTGGGAGATACTGGCCTATGTGACTTTGCCGGTGCTCTACATCCTTATCAAGAAGCACATTAACAGAGCGGTGAGTGCTTTGCTGCTTGCAGCTCGGGTTACAGGCTTGCTATGTGATTGTATCCTCCCATGCACTGAACATTTTACTGTGTTTTAGCAGCTACACAGGCAGGATTTGTTTCACACAAGGCTGAAATATATCCACCGCTGATTCAGCACCCTGTAGCATCATTACACAGTGACTTAGCTCCAAAAGAATATAAAACCTCTTGAAAACTTAAGGGGTTATGGAATGAAATGTGAATGCTGCAGTAGGAATTGAAACTGTGTGTGAAGGATGAAATTCAGCTTTAATCAGTCATCCACACGGTGCCTCTTGTACCAAGCCGGCATTTGACCTCTGCCCTTACCTAACCACAGTCACTGTAGGATCTCTAATGATAGCTTGCATTTATGATCCCTCTTTGTATTTGCAGCATAAAGCCCCACTTAGGAGGCTGAGCACTAGAGCATCAGGCACTGTATGCATCTACAGTACAGAGAGAGACCCTGCCAGGCTTCAGAGGGTTCTTTGCTGCTGCTCCTTGTGAACACACAATCAAGGCATGTGGAACAATACTTACATAAGAGAGAGATGAAATCTAAATCATGAGATTGGCAGAAAGAACTAATAATAGTTAGTTATATTAAACAAATGAAAACACCAAAACCAGATAAGTGTCCTGGAAAACGTTGCCAGTAACCTGCTTGCTGTGGTGAAGCCATGGCAGTGGCAGTAATGGACAAATACAGCTCTGGTTAGGGCAGGATCCCCCAGGTGAGCTCAAAGAACACCACAGCCCTAACGAGTCCCAAGGGACCTAGGGAAGGAGAGCTGGGGCGGTTTGCTCGTGCCTGTCACCACCCCCGACACAAAGCAGACAGGACTCAATGTTCCAGCAGCTGTTGAAGATAGCAACGTGACTGTCTGGAAAGCTGATCGCGGGGCTCACCCTCCTGCCCTGCCAGGGACATGCTCTGCTTTTTCTTTCCCACTCCTAGCCCTGGCTCTGGATGGGAGCTGTGCTGAGAGCTGCTTTCGATGCTCGTAGAAAGGTCTGAGCTGCAGCACAAGGGTCCATCTGGACTGGAGAAGCCCTCTTCTAAGGGTTTGCGCTTCCAAGGAAGAACAGCAGCCAGCCACAGCTGAGTTTGGCTTCTATTTATGAGTTTTGCAGGGGTGGTTCTGGCACAGTCTGAGAATTGTGGAAGTGCTGCTGTGGTGCTGGCATTCAGGGTGCACACAAGGGACTTTCCAGCTTTTTGTTCATGTTTTTGTCTCCTCCATCTCCACACACAGCATGCAGCACTCTCAGAATACCGCCCCATTCTCTCAAGAGCTCCTGCACTTCAGCCTCGGACTTCCATAGCAGATAAGAAACTGATTCTCATCCCTGTCATCTTCATCATCCTCCGCATCTGGAGCACTGTGCGATTCATTCTGACGCTCTGCAACTCCCCTGCAGTGCAAAATTCAGTCCTCGTTGTCCTGCATGTAAGTATTGTCTAGACAATGCATTATAAGGATGGTCTGGGAGGGAAATAAATCCTTGTTGCTCTTAATACCATGTTTTGTGTCAGGATGCAGCACTGGCTGATACAACACATGCCTGTTTCAAGAGCATCTGCTCCCCGGGTTGCTCAGCATTGCTGTTCCAGCACCATCTTGTGGGCATCGAGAATAACTGCAGTAGGAGCCCTAGTCGTTCAGCTGCCGATAGGGCAAGCAGGCTTAGATCAGCAGCGCTGGGTGCCTGTCCTGCAGCAGGGTCAGTCTGCTTTTCACGCACCCCACCACAGCCATCTGTGCTGCTTTTGGGTGCAAGGCTGTATTTTCCTCCAAGTTTTCCTCACTTAGGTGGAAGTTTCTGACTGTCAATACTACAGCTGGTCTGCCCTGATGTTTGGTCCTCTCCGGGAAGCGCTGGTGGGAACAGCACTGGTTAATTCCTTTGTTGCCCTTGCAGGGAATTGGAAACACGTTCCAAGGAGGTGCCAACTGCATTATGTTCGTCCTCTGCACACGCGTGGTCCGGACTCGTCTGCTTTCCTCCATTTGCTGTTGCCACCATGATGACTTGAGCTGGCCTTTGCAAAGCTCAAGCAGCAACCGGCAGTGCCCAGACCTTGCTGAGAATGAGGATGTGCCAGACCCTGAACGGACGAAACCCCTGCTCCCCAGCACCTGAGCCTGGGCTGCTCGTGTCTTGGCGCTGGTTCCATCTTTTTGGGTAACTTGCCTGTGCACTGCTTCATGATCCAATGCAAGGAGTGGGGAGCAACAGCTGTCAGAGGGCGGAGAAAGGGCTCCCCTGTGGGGTAGGCTTCTGCTGGTTCTGTGAGGTTTCCCTGTCTGACTACAGCAGCTCCCCATCATGCTCCTTTGGGCTGAAACCCTTCAGAGATGTAGTCCTGCACCTCCCTTGAGAGCGGAGCAGCCTCTGCTGCTCAGGGCTATAAAACAAGGGAGCAGGCTGTGGTGTTGTCTGACTCACAAGGTGAAAACTGAAGAAGAATTAGTGACATTGCAAGGCAGTGAGCTGTTCTGGGTGCTGGGGGCACAGCTGGGGCTGAGCATCCTGGAGGGAAGGCTGAGAGAGGTGTGTCCCAGCTCTCTGAGTAGCCCTCTCTTGTACTTCTGTTTCTGGTACTTCCAGACCACAAATCTTCAAAGAAGAAGAAAAAAAAAAAAAAGCCAGATTTTTAATCAATAAGCAATTGTTTTTAATTTCCCTAGTAAGCTTTTGCAGAAGGAGCAGGAGGCTCATGAATTGCCTGGGGAGAGAGGGCAGCCGTCATGCTCCCACGGCTCCAGACACGCAGCTGTTCAAAACCTGCCCTTATTAGTTCAGTTTTAGTCACATTAACTGAGTGCAGAACAGCTGAATGATACAGTGAGCTCATGGGACTAGGCAAAGGCGAGTCCTGTTACTCTCTGGAAGAACTGGCATTAACTTTATGAAGACATAAACACATTTAAGCCTCTTGTACATCAGCTGTGTAAGCTTGGGAAGGTGAGGTGCTCAAGACCCATGGGACTGCAGAGGGGCTCAGTTCTTTAGCATCCCCAGAGCCTTTGAACGATAGGTGCGAGCATCTTCTGTCTGTAGCATAGGGGACTTCAAGAAGTTCTGCCTCCTTTCAGAAGTCTTTTTTAAACTTCTAACAGCTAAGTAGCAATGATTGTAGATCAAACTCATGTTAACCCCTCATGGTTTGGAAAGAGGAGCTATGTTAAAAAGTGTTCTTTTAGAAAGACAGGATAGTAAATCTTAAATGTTGCAAGACTTAGAATTGTGCTGTGTTCAGTTTTTTAGAGACAGCCCTGAGGAGAGGAAATAGAATTGTCACCAACTTGGCTAAAGAGGGGGGTGGAAAGGCAAAGAAAACAGTGAAAAAAGACTCCTTGTTCTCGATTTCCCTTTTTCCATAACAGCAGAGTACCAAGAAATGCTTTTCAAGGAACGTGCAGCTTGACAGAACAACATTCCCTGCTCCCAGGGGTCCAGGGAAGCATGCTGCTGTGTAAAGACCTGCTATTGGCAACAGCACCTGTGATGATACAAGTGGAAAATCACTGATCATGGAAACTTTCGTGTAGGCAAGGCCATGGAAAGAAAAACAGCCAGCAGAGAAGCTCCTAGAAGTGTCTTTAGCTGATACTGAGGTTGATCACAGCCTAAATACAAACAGTGGTGGAATAATGGGGAAAGTTGGGTGAGGAAGGGCCTGAAATGGGCTGCAGAAATGCTTGGCTGCTCGTGGTAGGTTCCTTTCAGTCTCTGGCATGAAGGACATGTGCAAGGAAGGTCCTGGAGCAGTGTTCCCTGCATCAGTTGTCTGTGATGATGACTGAAGTATTCCAAGTATTCCCTGTCAGGCCTGGCCTGGAGTAGTTCAGTTATGAGCTAGTTGTGGAAGTGGCTGAATTTAGGGTACTGGCTGCATTTTGGGAATGGGTTCACCATGGCTGTTTTCAGCTGCTGCAGGGGATGGCCCTGCAGCTCAAGCTCCAGCAAGCCTGTTGCCCTGGCTCAGGGCAAACGTGCACACTCGTGCAGGAAGAGAGGAAGTCCTGGATTTTAACTGTTTTTCATTTTGTGCAGGTGCAGGATCACCCCAGAGTCCCACAGGGGGAGCTAAAGCCTGGGGAAAAGCACCGCTGGAGTGGCTGAGCGAAATGAGGATGTCCCATTCCTGTGGGTTCAGATCCCAGCTGCTGCAGTCTTGAACTTTGCTCAGGATCCTCTGGAAGATACCGTTTGGCTGCACTCCAGCATCATGGTTTTCTTCCCCGCTTCTCCTCTCCTTCCAGCACAAATCTTAAATTGTTTGTGGTTTTGCTTTTCTGTCTGACAGGGCAAATGTGTTGTGAGTTCCGGGGTGAACAAATACAGGAACAGGGAAACTTCAGTTGCTGCTGAATCAGGCTGTCCGAGGCATGGATTTCAGTCCTAATGTGTGAGGTCTTCCAGGGAGCTCTGGCCTGGCTCCTGCTCTTCACTTGAACATGGACAGCAGCTTGCAGACGTTTGTTTTGTGGTGGTGACAGATGGTTCTTCTTTGTGCTTTATTCCTCCTGTCATCAGGGTTTGTGGTGGCTGCATGCTTGTTGCCTCCTGGGGACATCTGAACTTTGAGGTACCTGGGTGTCCCAGCCCAGCTTCCACTGAAGCCAGCCGTCACCAGTGGAGATGTGCCTGGCGTGTGCGGCCAGCGTCTGCCAAGCACAGGCTGTGGTCTGTTCTTGGCCTGGAAGTGTTGTGTCAGAGCTGGGGAGGGGCTGGTTTGTCGTTTGCTCTTTGGAGATGCTTTTAACCTGTTTACAGCTCCTCACCTGCTTGTGTTTTTTAAATGCTTTTGTCCAACAAAATAAAGTTTTGTTTCTTTACCAAGCTGTTGTTCAGGCATGTTGCAACAGGGCTTTTCAGTGCCTTGAAGAAGCTGGATGAGAAACTGTTGCATGATCTTTCTTCAGGTTTCTTATGTCTACCTCAAAGATTGTGCTGGAGGACGTCTCTTTTACCTATAAGTAGATGAATTTCTCTTCCTATACTTTTTGTGTGCGTAGAAATGTGAACATTCATCATTCTGAGCAACCTGCTGACTGGTATGCATTAGTATATTCAGCTCCAGTGGCCTATTGCTGTGAACTGCGATAAGTGTGTCTGTGTGCTTTCCATACATTCTGTTGACCTTATGCACTGTGATTTTTCAGCTATGTGAGATTATAAATGTTATCTAATCATGAAAATACAAATTGAAGTTTCTCCATATGAGGCCATACTGTACGGTAGGTGGGACTAATGCAGGGAGGAGCTGGAGCTTTCCCAGGGCTTGCTCACATAGAGAAAATTCAAATCTTTATGGAAGAAATGGGCAGGCTGGCAGTTGTGTAGTGCCATGTAAGTTGTCATGCAGTCCAAGCTGTGAGTGAGCTTTTCTCAGTTGAAAACTTCGGCCATCCCACAGGGCTGGAAGCAGCCAAGGCCCTGGTGCAAGCAGTGTTGCAAGCCCATGGCTATATTCACCACTGATTGAGCAACTGTCTGTTTCTAGGGTTGCACAATCTGAGAGATCTGCTTTTCATTGGCTTATAACTGTGCCCTAAATTTAACTACTTGATCCAAAACTGTTCTCTGCTGGAGGCCTGCTGCAGGGCAGGTGAGGAAATGAGTCCAGATGCTGTGGAGAGCGAGCAGAGGGAAGCTTGTTTGTTCTGCAGTGTTAGAAGTGATTGAAGGCTCTTTGCAGTATTTTGGCTGCTCTGTCAGGGGGACTTGCTGACAATGCTCTGCCCTGTGACTGCATTACGAACCTTTGAAAAAAAATGTTAGCTTGCACATCAAGGGTTGTCCTTTAGTCTGTCTATCCTAAACATTGCCATGACATTGCCCTGTAGAGCTCCTATGTTCAGTGTACTCCAATGCACAGACCTGGGGCTGGTGTGAGAATCAAGGGTAGGAGCTATGTGCTGGCTGCCAGCAGCTCTCCTGGGGGTCTTAGAAGTTCATAGAGAGGTTTTAAGGGTATCAGGATGGAAAGACCTGTATGTGTGGGGAGCACGCTGGCTGCCTGTTATGGACCGGAGGAGTGAGTGGAGCCAGGGAAGGAGAGGTGAAAAAAAAGGGCTGCAAAGAGTAGAGTTCTTTAAACAAAAAGAGCAGGAAGGCAACCAGGCAGGAAATGACTTGGGGTGACTGGAAGAGAAGGAGAAGAATCCTCCTATCCATGCAGACCCGCAGGGAACCATGGAATTTGATGCAGGGTGGCATGAGCTGGCAAAAGGCAGGTCTTGGCTGGCACAGGCAGTGCTTCTGTGCTGGACGGAAATGTGAAGCCACTAAGGTTCAAGAGGGCAGCGTGGGTATTCGGACAGTCAGGTGCTTCTGCTGAACAAAGTGCGGATGGAGCTTTAATATCCAACATTCTAACACTTTCTGAAATATCACACAACCATGCCAATGGAGAAAGGACTGGAAAATTCCCAGTGCAAGTTATCAGGGCGTGATCCGGTAAGTTTACCGATCTGTCTGTGCCTGTGTTCTTGCTTGGGGGATGTGTGTGTGTGGCTGCAAGTTCTCCTGAGGTGGTCTTTGACAGTAGCTGTGGAAAAGGAAGAAAGCTGGCAGGATGCTACCCAGTATTGCCTTTTTACAGCCAAAGTAGGTTCTTGATTACCTCTCAGTTGCAGAACCTCCTGTGTGCTATTGTTTATCTGCAGAATGTGCCTGGTTTAGCCAGCAGCCCTCTTTGCTGTTGGTAGGCATTCAGACTGCCATGTCTACATCTTGCTTCATTGGCTGGAAGTCGTTCATGCAGCTAATAAAGCAGTGTCTGTACATGACTTGTTTGCAGGTAAATCATTTGTTACCAAAATTATGGTCTCGCCTCGAGGCCCCAGTTGTAGCTCAGGGCTGCATGGGATACTGATTTAGCCTTGCTATACATACAGTTCCTCCCCAGACTGCAAGTGAGAGGGCTGCCAATGTCACTCATGGACAGGTTGTACTGTGGGGTGCCTCCTGATGAGTCTCCTTACTGCAGACACTGCCATCAGCATCACTGCAGCTCCCAGCCGAGCCGCGGCTTTTCCAGGGCTCCCTGCTGGTGTTCTCAACTGCATTCATCTCCAGCAGATTTACTCTCCTGGAAACAAAGCCTCACCTTTTTATTATATTTACTCCCTTTTGTCAGAGATAGCAGGATGTTGTAGGATCCAGCTTTGAGCACAAGACAACTGGGCTATGTGTAAATAGTTCCCTGCATGCTTGTGTGGGAGCTCTTATCGTGCAGTGAACAAGTGCAGAGAAGATAACAGTGCTGGGTTAATGCCTTCAGGCAAATGCACTCTGCATCCTGGCAGATGTAAGAAGCTTAATATGTGCTGTGGCTGAAATGAGAAACGTGACTGTAAAATTCCTGTGAAGTTGGCTCTTGTGGTACCAGCACTGCTCTTTGCTCAAGTCCAACAGGATCTGAGCAGTTGGAGGTAATAGTTATTCCCCTGCAATTACTGTGAAAGTTCAAGGAGGAGCTTATTCATCATCCTGTCTCCCATCATTGGTATCTCCGAAGTGCCAATTACTACCTTAGGGATGTTGTTACCAGACTCTCGCTGTGATTGGCAAGTATTCAGAGCATTCTACTGTAATAAGCAAACACTTATGCTCAGATGAAGGACTTCTGATGGCAAATACATGTCCTTTTTGATTTCCATCTATGTCAAGGTTACTTCTTCAATCTCAGGGGAAGAGTTGAAAAACCATGACAGAGAATTCTTCTTTCTTACAATTACCGAATATTGGAGTGGCTGTCAGCCTGCCCAGGGCTCTCAGAAGAATGACACTCTTGAAAGGGCAGGCATTTTTCATAAGAAATTTGTCGTCCTTGTGAATTCCCCACCCCTGGGGCAGCATGGCTCACCTATGAAGCATTTTCCCTATTCTGACCAAAGATCTGTGAAAGTGAGAGCTACAATAGCTGCTGAATGGCTTACAAGCTGTCCCATTTATTTCTGGGGTGCTTTGAACAGTTTCTGTAGGCAGTATGGTACAAGTTTCCATCATGTCATTGTTGCTGCCAGCTAGCTACAGTCCCTCAAAGGGAATGCTGAGGCAGGATGAGAGTTGTTGGGGTAATGAATATTAGTGGACACCTGGTTAGTCCATCCTGCGCTGCAGACGGCCACACAGGTCACTTCCTACTGCCAACAGCGTCGTAGCGTTCACAGAAGTAGCTTTAGCAAGTGGCTGTAGAAGTACGCCTGTAGAAACCAGTGCCTGGCTTCATTCCTCCTCAGCCCTGGCTGTGGTGGACATTGCCCTGAATGCCTTGCTGGATATGGAGTTCCAGAAAGATGAAAGATTTGGGGTCAGGGAAGGGCAGTACACCTGGTGGCGTCCAGGCAGTTCGGTGTGACTGCAGAGACAGAACGCCTGCCTGAGCCCAACAGGGTCATCTGGCAGACATGCTTCTCACAGTGACCTCCTTTGTATTCTAGTGGTGAGGAGAGTAAAACCTAGATTTGTGGTCAGTGTGGATATGGGAGGATAGCAGAAAGATGGAATGTGGAGTTCTTCAACATTTTCTCTTGACTTGTTCTGTAACGAGCCAAAGCAGTATCCAGCCCTGGCTAACCCCGAAGGGACTAACCTCGGTACTTAATTACCCGCACTCTGGATCAGTAACTAGCACTTTCAAAACTGTGGGGTGGCCAGTGAGCTATTTTTTGGTCTTGACTGGAATTCCTCTGGCAGAGGTAGCTGTGTGAGCCGTGGGTTCTGCCCAGAGAGGTTGTGGATTCCCTATCTCTGGAGACGTTCAAGGTCAGACTGGATATGGCTCAAAGGAACCTGACCCAGCTGTAGATGTCCCCGTTCACTGCAGGGGAGTTGGACTAGATGAGCATTAAAGGTCCCTTCCAACTCAAACCATTCTAAGATTCTCTGATTCTGCATATGCAGAATTAAAACGTGGAGAACTTTTTTTTCTGAATCCTTCTGCTCTCCCTGCAGATTACTGCATTGCTCGGTTGTGAAAGGTATCTTTTCCCATTTCTCCTTCAATTCCTCAGTCATCTTGCTATTCTATTTCTACTGAATGTACTTTGCCCTGCAAAATATCTTTCCAGAAACATTAGTAATGAGTGGAAAAAGATAATCAAGGACAAAAAACGAAAATGCTGAGTATAGGTTCTTCCTTTGCCGGAGGAAGGGAGGCTGCAGTCAGTCAAGGAATGCATGCAGGACGCATGAACAGCGTGTCTGGCTCAAGAGATGCATTTCTTTAAACAAGTGCTAAAACAGTGAGGTCAACAACGTGGTTTGATTCCAGTTGCTCTGGCTGTCAGGAGTATCTTTGAACTTTGCATTTTGCTGATATACTCTAGGAGTTGTAGTTAATAGTTAACTAAGTCCTGGACTGCTCCAAATTGCCTCCTCATCTAGGAGGTTAATGCTAAGCCAGCAGCGTGGTGCACCTTGCACAGAGAGGGAAAGGAACTACTACGCTTTGGTGGAAAAACTGCACGTTCTGTGTGCTGTCAAAACCAAACCCGAGAAGGAAGAAACTGCAATCTGCGGCGCTGCCCTGAGGAGCTCTCTGCAGGGCGGGACCAGGTGCAGCATTTCTGCTGGAGGGTAGCTGTGCGATCTGTGGCCGCAGGGCTAGCGCAGCGCAGGACCATGGCTGTTCCATGGCAAAGCCTTATTTGGAATGGGATGGAATGCTCTGTGTGCTCGGAGTGCGGTGGTTGCTAGGCAGTTGCTGCATCTACAACTGTGCAGTGACTGAGGTGCGAGGGACCAGCAGCTCTCTTGCTAGAGACCTGTCTGGTCCACACACCGGTACTTGGGAAAATAGCTCCTCCGGCAGCAGTGGCCATAATCTTGCCATCCTTGTGAGGCAGGTGAGGCTGTGTTGCTGTCGCTGGCTCTGACTAGCGTCTGGATCTGGCCCAAGGGTGCCTATCAGCAGTGACAAGGAAAAGGGAGAGGAGATCCACGAGGGAGACACGTGGGAATAGGAACAACACAGCACCATTGCTGACTTTGGCAGATAGAGCTGGCCAGTGATTGGATGCTTCCTTAAACGTCACGGGGTGGATTCTCTGTCTGGGCAGAATGTTTCCATCCCCTGTGTCGCCTGTTTTGGCTATAAATGTCTGAACTCTGTTGAGTTGTTGAACAACTGCGATTCAGACACCAAAATGGAGATGGATGGAGAGAAGCGTGAGAGTTCCAGCGAGGAGGAAGGCAGAAAGGGGGTAAGTGTGCCAGGCTCTGCTTCCAGCTCTGCCTCGCGTGGGGATGCAGCGCTGCCTTTGAGTTGCGTGGGTTTGTGGTGGCAGGTGACCAAGATCTGTTGGGCATCTGCAGCTGATGTCAGAGACTTCATGTTCTTGAACCCAGTTTGTCTGCCGCATAGCATTGCATGCTGTCCCTGCTTCACTGCTTGCAGCTGACCGGTCATGCAGCTTTGGTGTGAATTTCCCCTTCTGTGTGTGTTTTCTATCCTGCTTTCTAAACACTTCTAGGCTGCAGGAGTTTCGAGATGGGGGCTGCCGTGCACAGCAGCATTTGTGGGTTCTTGCAGAACGCAGTGCTGCTGTGTGCCAGAGGTTTTCCTAAAAGGGCTGCATGTCTGTGAGTAACACCAGCGGCTTTTCTGAGCTCTGGGGATTTGTTTAATGCCAGCAAGGCAGGCTGCTTCTCGTCACCACTGCAAGTGTGTCAACAGTCTAGTCCTAGGAAGTGCTGCTGGAAGCCTCAGCTTCCTCTTGATCCCAATTGATTTATTTTTCAACCTCCCGCGGTCCCCTGCAGTGTAGAGCTCTGCAGGTGAGCTGTGAGAGCTTCTGGAGGATGTAAGGGCGGTGAGGAATGCCAGCAGCTGTTTGGACAGCTCTTCAGTTAGGGCCGTGACAGGTAGGGCAGGTAGGACAGGTAGGTCCTCCACGTAGGAGCTGGGCTGAACGCTGGGACACTAAAAGCTTTCAGGCATTAGGGATGGTGACAGAAAGTGCTGCGCTTCTGAATGGAAAACGGTTTTATTGCTGCAGCAACTATGAGACACATTAGTGAGCTAGAAAAAAAAACAAACAGCTCAGTCAACAAGGTAGGGCTAGCTCCAGCACGAGGACAAAATAGCAACTAAATGGTTGCAGAAAGCTTTTGTGGTATGTAACAAGGACTATGGACGGGAAAGGGATTTCGCTGTTTCCTGTAGAACCTTGTCTTCTAAAAGCTTTCCTATGCCAGCATCCTGCTTTATTTCACTGACCAACTCGCGTGTTGGAAAAAGAATAATTGCATGCAATTTCTTTTTCACTGCGGGGTGGTACTTTAAGCATGATAACTTCAAAATTATTCATCCAAATGATCCATCAATGCTGGGAAAGAGTAGAATTAATCACTGTAACAACTGTGTGCAACTCAAACAGAACAAAGTGAGTCAGAGTGAAAACAACCAGTTGGGCTTTCTTTGTTCAGTAACACAAAGCCAAAAATACAGATGGTAAGTCGGAAGGTGTTTCTTTATTTTTTTTCAGAATGCCATTTAAGCCAAACCTGATTCTAAAGTGTTTGTGTTTTCTTTCCCCCTGCAGAAAATGACAGTTTTGCTTGCGCTGGTAACGCTGATCTCTGCCTTCGGGTCGTCCTTCCAGTATGGCTACAACGTGTCTGTGATCAATTCTCCAGCCCAGGTAGGTTGGGGTGCAGACCGTGACCTAGGAGAAGGTTTACAAGCAGCAAGGTGGAAGAGGAGCTAGGTTCCAGGTGTGGTGGGCAGGTGCCCGGTGTCTGAGGTGCTTGTGCTTCTCCAGGTGTTGGATCGCTGAGCACCTGGTGAGCAGCGGTCCCCAGCTGGGGGAATGGGCGTGTGTTAAGGATGCAGCGTGGCTGTTAGGCCTTTGTGCCCAGCAGTGACTGGGGCATGGGGAATCTTCCCTTCTGAGAAGCAGGCAAATCCAATAAGGCAGGATAACTTGTACTAAATCCATTAAGGCGGGATAACTTGTGATAACTGTTATCTAGCCCAGGCTTACACAACCCTCTTTTGCATTCCTTTTCCAGCTCAGCCATTCAGGTTTTACAGACTCATTTAAAGTTTTGTGGCACTAATTGTTAACTAGATTCTACAGCATGGAAATTTAGCTTAGTGCTAAACACGCTCTGTTTTTACAGCACAGAAATTTTGCTAACTGCTGAACGCTCTGTATTTCATTCCAGTACATGCAAGACTTCTACAATGAAACCTACATCAGCAGGAATGGAGTTTCCATGAGTGAGGACTATCAGACTCTGCTCTGGTCCCTCACGGTGTCCATGTTTCCCCTGGGTGGCTTCTTCGGGTCCCTCATGGTGGGGCCTCTGGTCAACAACTGCGGACGGTACGTGACGGCAGTGGGCAGCTCGCTGGGTGCAGATAAGGCTGGCTGCACTGGTCGCTCCAGCTTGTCAAGCTCAATGGCAGCGCACTGCAGTCAGTGCTGAGCAGCTGGACTTGGGAATGTGGTGTCTCTCACGTGTAGGAGAATTGATTTCATTCTGGTCAAGGCCAGGCTGTGTGATGGGCACGGAGCCAGACGGGCAGCAGTGGTGAAAGTCCTGGGAGCTGGGTGCAGGACGCAGCCGCTCAGGTTTTCTGAGCTTTCTGTGTTCCTTACAGGAAAAACAGAACAATCACTGTTTTCTCTTGGCTAGTCTTTGGGATGGCAATTCCTTGGAGTTTTGGACAGTGTAACACAGGAGGATCTATCTGCTACTGAGGCCTTAGGAAAATAAACTTGTTCTACCTCCCTTTCTATTTGCAGGAAGGGCACCTTGCTGATAAACAACCTCTTCTCCATTGCTGCTGCAGTCCTTATGGGAACCTCAAAGATAGCAAAAACCTTTGAAGTTATCATCCTGTCACGTGTTATCATGGGAATATATGCTGGTAAGTGAGAAGCTGGATGGTAAAGGGAGCACGATTAATCTGATGTTCTTGGCTGTGTAAAGGGTCTTTTCACAACAGATGGTTTCACAGGTAGCATATTTTAGCCATAGATCAGCTCAGGTAACAGCTATCCTCTGCATGTTGCAGAAGTATCACATCTCTGGGGGGCAGTGGCACTGAGGCTGGGGTTTGAGTAATCCACTTAATCCACTCCTGGAACAGGTTGTACTTCCTGCAGGAGGAAAGAAACATTAAAGGGAGAGTGAAGGGTGCAGGGCCACTGGATTTATTGCAAGGCTAGTGGGGATCAAGGGGCAGGGTGCGAGTTGCTGGTTTCGTGGCTGTGCTGGAGCTGCAGCTCCATGGCCTGAACAAGCACCGAGGTGGCTGGGTACCCTGTGTACTGCTGTGTTGAGCTCCTGCCATGCCAGGCTGATGAGGGTCCTGACACCATTTAGATTCAATTAATTGGCTTTGGCTTAGTGAGACTGATGTGCTGTGTGGTTTGTTAGTGAGTTTGAGTATCCGAGAAAACAAACTGGCACAGGAAAACAACACAATCTATAACATGTTGCAATTGCAATTATTGAGCTAAGGCAGGAAGCGTGTCTAGTCTGGTTTTGTTTTGACTTTTCACTGTCATAAGCCTGGCAGCTGCTCTTAGCGTTGCTTCTCTGACTGTGGAGGGACCTGTTAGGAGGGATCCCTGCTTTCAGTTACTGATAAATGATGGAAGAACCAGGGCTGCCTGTTCTGCCCTGCCTGCGCTATGGAGGTTTCGTCTGGGATGGAAGCTGCTGAACCAAGCCAACTTCAAGCTCTGTTAGAGTCCTGGCAGTGTCCCTCCTAGCAAAAGAGGCAGCCCTGGCGCTGGGAGCACCGTCACGAGCCCCTCTGCCACAGGGCTTGATCAGTACAGGTCTGAGCAGTTAGAAGGCCACCAGCTACTAGTCACTACTAGCATGTTTTTACGAGGGCAATTAAAAGGCTGGTCATAGCACCAGCACCATAGCATCAAACAACACACCTCATTAACTCAGTTTTATAATGTTTTCCAGTTGTGTAATGTTTTGTTTCTATGCCTTTTGGCCTTCAGGTAATGTCTTGATCTCCTTTATAACCCCAAGCACCTGAAGACTGGGAACTTGATTATCAATGTAAGATGAGAAATGTTTAGTCATATGACTTCTGGAGTTAGGGTTTTGCATACCAAAATTTACAGTGTAAGTATGGGAACTGGCAGCTCACAGGGCTACTGCAGCTAATAATGCTGTGCTCCTTAAGCAAGCAGAAATTCCTTCCTTACCTTTTGACTTAGTTTCCAAACATCCCACTGAAGAGAGAAGAAAACAGCCGTAGTATGCAGCTTCATTGCTTGCCAGAAGATAGCATTAAATCTTCAGCCCAGGTTGGGCTGAACCCCCAGAAGGGTTCAAGTAGGAGGCTTCCACATGTCCTGTCGTCCAGCAGGGATCACTTCGGTCTCACATGGGAACAAAAAAAAGCATCTTACTGAAGATGCTGAGTGTGCTGATGTCAGGCAGCTCCATGATTAATGTTGTTCTCTAACTACTAGGTCTGGCCTCCAATGTGGTTCCCATGTTCCTGGGAGAACTGGCCCCCAGAAATCTGAGAGGTGCTGTTGGGGTAGTGCCACAGCTCTTCATCACCGTTGGGATCCTCATAGCTCAGATCCTTGGTCTCAACAGCATCCTTGGGAACGCTGAAGGTAAAGTCCTGGTTTGGGAATTTTCTGTGGGCTCCATGAGGTAAGAATTTCTCTAACCCATCATTTTGTCTCGTTTGTTGCAGGCTGGCCTATTCTCCTGGGGCTCACCGGGATCCCATCAGTGATCCAGCTCCTTACATTGCCCCTGTTCCCTGAAAGTCCCAGATATCTGCTGATACAAAAGGGCAATGAAGAGCAAGCGCGCAAAGGTATGGCATCATCCTTCACTAGAAGGGGAGGTGCAGTGGGATAGGTCTGTCTGTAGGACACGACTGACAGCAACTGACCATGGTGCAAGAGAGTGAAATTCTTCCCTGATGTGTTGTGGTGGATGGGATCCTTGCAACATTGTTCCTTTGCTTCTGTGAATCCCTGACTTCCCATCCAGGGAGCGCTGCTGCCTGGGGTTTGTGTATTGTTCTGTCCTGCTTTGGAGCAGGAGAGATTTCAGGGGTCCATAACTTGCCTTCCTCTCGCAACTAGCTCTGCAGCGCTTGAGAGGCTGGGGTGATGTGGATGATGAGATAGAAGAAATGCGCCAAGAAGACAAGTCAGAAAAGGAAGAGGGACAATTGTCTGTGTTCACCCTGTGTACCTTCAGAGGCCTGCGCTGGCAGCTCATCTCTATCGTTGTCATGATGATGGGCCAGCAGCTCTCTGGGATTAACGCGGTGAGTGCCAAGGCAGTGGGGTGAGTAACAACAGGGTGGGACTTGGGTGGCGTGGGGCAGTGCTGACACAGGAGCTGGAAACGAGGAGACAGAAGGAGACCCCCTTCATCAGGGACACTGGTTCTGGGTGATGGTATGGGGGGATCACCCTGGCCAGTACCAAACTGAGTATGCCCATGGTCCAGAGCCGAGCTGTCCTGGAAGCATAGTTTGGATGTTCTTGGAGTAATGTGCTTGTGTCTAGAGCTAAACGCCAATGTCTCTAGCAGTGAAATAGTTTTTGGGTTCCTGTGCACCAGTTCCAGGGTGTAAAGCAGCCAAAATGGGATTTCTGTGCTCTGCCTCTGGCCACATATAAAGACAGCTGTGGTTTTGCTGCAGGTCTTCTACTACGCGGACAGAATCTTCCTGTCAGCAGGTGTGGCGACTGATAAAGTCCAGTATGTCACCGTGTCGATAGGTGCCGTCAACGTTGTCATGACTGCCCTTGCTGTAAGTTTCTGTTTGGGCTCTCTGAGCCTCAGAAGTTTTGAACCTCTGTTTTCCAGGCTGCTCTGCCCTTCTCTTGCTGTCCAGTGTTGCCATGCAGGGCTCTCCCATAGCTCTCACTGGGACTGGGTACTGGAGAAGGCACTGCCCAGCACTGTTGGCAGATGAGGGAAACTTCACTGAATTTCTTAGAAGACAAACACTACCTTAATGGAATTTGCTGGAATAAAGTGTTGTGCCTCAGGTGTCTGGTCACTCACCCTCTTCTGTCTGTTTCAGGTTTTCATTGTGGAGTCCTTGGGGAGGAGAATCCTGCTGCTTGCCGGCTTTGGACTGTGCTGTGTGGCCTGTGCAGTGCTGACTTTGGCCCTCAACCTGCAGGTGTGTAGCTGGGTGGCCCTGGTGCTCCTACCAGCAAATGAGCCGTGGGTGTATTTTGGAGTTGCTTCTGCACTCTGGGAGGAGGTGGCATGGGAGGCCTCTCAATACCTGCATACCTACCCATAATGAACCCAAGCAGAGCTATGGTCCTGCTGTCTGCAGGCTTCTCCCAGCACATCATGTTCAGGCCCGTTACATCCACTTGCTGGAAGCAAAGACCATTCGCTTCGTGGCCAGGCATGTCTGCCTGCGCATAGCTGGCAACAGAGGATGGCCCTGCTTCTGAACACCCCCAAATCTTACTGGACATAGTGCCTTGAATGTGTTGCTGACTTTGAGACAGGAACTGGCTCTAACCTGTGATTAAATTCTTCACAGAGCACTGTCTCGTGGATGTCTTACATCAGCATACTGTGTGTCATCGTCTACATCATTGGACACGCAATTGGAGCCAGTAAGTACCCGTGGGCTAGTCCGGTCTCCTCTGCAGGTTGGGTAAAGGCAAGCAGTATGTTGATCATCAAACCAAAAGCCTTGTGGGGCTGATCCAAGACCAAACTTCTGTGCAGTCATGAACCTGACTGATTGTCAGGTAGATTTATGCTCTGGTGATCAGTGGGCTGTGTTCATGAGGCAGGGGAGCATCTGGCTTTCAAGAGGAAAAGCCAAGGCACAATTGTGCTCGTACCAGAGACGTACAGTGAGATCTGGAGCAAAGCTGTGCTGAGATGGTGAGCCCTGCTAGCTGGGCTGCGATGTTGCATGCTTGCGCCTATAGGGATGCCTTTGGAAATTCCAAATATGCAACTCTTCCAGGTCCAGTCCCATTTGTGATGATTACCGAGATGTTCCTGCAGTCATCCCGGCCCGCTGCCTTCATGGTGGGGGGGTCTGTGCATTGGCTTTCCAACTTCACCGTGGGGCTCGTGTTCCTCTACATGGAGGTAAGGTGTGAGCAGGAGACGGCATAGGTCTTCAGCTTAAAATCAGTATCTTCACCTTATGTTCCTGCAGTGAACCTTTTTAACCCTGAG
Organism: Alectura lathami; assembly: GCA_013399715.1. Classification (NCBI taxonomy): domain Eukaryota; kingdom Metazoa; phylum Chordata; class Aves; order Galliformes; family Megapodiidae; genus Alectura; species Alectura lathami. The sequence goes on along the minus strand of VXAV01006894.1, from coordinate 65,423 downwards.
CACTGTAAATTCCCAAGCTGGTTCCTGCATGCAGGATTACACATAAAGGGCAACCACCTGCTGTCAATCAGCTGTTCTTGGAGCACATCTGTCTGTTGCACAATGCTTTAAATGAAGGCAGTTATCTTTCCATATGAATGTCTGATCCTCAGTTGAGGATCCTTGAGGAACCTGAAAAGGTTGCAAGTTCTCCAGCTTCTAAGGTGATGTGGTTGTCTTAGGGAGGCAATTCTAGCTTTTAACCTCTAGGTCACCAGTTCAAACTGCTCTCCAGTAGAAGTGACCAATAAATTGCTATAATGGCTGATTTTAGCCTGTGCAAGGGGAACTGGTGAGTTTACTTGGATTTGTGTAACAGACTCTCAGACACCTTTTCCAGTAAATCCATGGTGGTTTCCAATAAATCCATGGCAGCATCCCACTGTGGCTGCATTTATAGCTGTTGCAGTGTTCAGCACATCCAAGCCATGTAAAGAACACATCTGGAGCACTGCCCTGACCCCTGCTCTGTCATCTTTCATTGCTGCAGGCTGGACTAGGGGCCTACTGTTTCCTCATCTTCTGTGCCGTATGCCTCATGTCCGTCATTTACATCTTCTTTATTGTTCCTGAGACAAAGAACAAAACCTTCATGGAAATCAACAGGATCATGGCCAGGAGGAACAAGGCGGACATTCAGAGAGATGTAGAAGAGGTGATGGATTTCCATACCGTCCCAGGCATACCGGCTGAGAAACAAGAAGTCTCCAGCAGTGACATGTGACACAACCCCGCATTCATCGTGGCCCAGATGTTTTTCAGGGTCTGATGAGCAGGAGAATGTGTCTCTATACTGACCTTCATTTAGACTTACTGCATACCTGCTACAGCAGGAGTTTCCAAACAAGTCATTTTTGTGTCTTAAGGTTGTTCTTGTTGTGAGTAATTACTAGGACCATCCGCTTTGTGGCACAGCAACTGCTGAGGCAAGTTCCCCATTCCTGGTATTTGTCACTAGCAAAGGGCAATGCCTGCAGCCAGCTCAGTTCCTGTGATCAAGGAACCGATGTCACAGTGTGGTGCATGTCCCTTGTGTCCTGGCCGACCCATCTCAGGTCACCCAGACCAGCACCTGGGCTGGGTTTTGGTCAGTCGCGCGCAAGGAGTGCACTGTATTCCTTGAGGAACTGTTGTTCTTGTATTCGAGGGTCCAGCACGCGTGATGGCAGGCCCTTGGTGCTTGGTATTCTGAGTGGAGAGTGTCAGTTGTGCCGAGATGCTCTGTGAGATGGGTTCATAGTGACATTTATCCTGTCACCGTTGCCCTTCTGTTCTGTGCAAAGGACCGTAAAACTGGAAATGCACATGACTATAATGTCACCCCCACCCTGCTCACTAGGCTGACTGCCTCAAAGTTAACTTAGTTGTCAGCTGTTGCTGGTGAGTCCTTCCAGAGCCTTATTCTTGAGCTTTAGAGCCCTTCATTAGCCCTGTGCTTATTCACAGGCTGCTGATACCCATTTGTTCCTGTGGCATTCCAGTCTTTGGAAACAGCTCCTCCTGGCGTTTACACTTCAGCTCCCCAGGAGTGGCAGTCCCTCTCTTAATCCTTTAATAGCCCCCCAGATCCCTGCATGAGCCAGGTGGAGCTCATTCATTCCCAGAGGCACGTGTACTCAGTGAGAGCCTCTCTGTGTGCTGGGGTCACATTCAGGCTGATAGCTGTGCAACAGCTATCGGTCAGGGTCTGTGTTTCCAAGCATGTCCAAGTCTGTCTTTAAGCAACTCAATGTGAGATGCTAAAGTTTTCCAAAGAACTGATTTCTCAGGTTCCAGAAACCACTTGAAAAAGTTTTCAGGTGGTTTAGAGCTTGGTCCTTCTGCTGGTTTCTTTCTGGTTGTGTGCCTAAGGGCACAGCTCCACCTGAAGGCTGAACTGGTTTGGAAGAGCCGAGTCTGAAGGACTAGTGCTGACTCAGGAGAAATTACAGTGCACACTGATAAATGGAGGATTTCTTAACGTATTTATTGGTTTAAGGGATTCTAGGGCTAACTGCATAATTTAACAGTGGAAATTCAATTAACTGTTGTGCAATTCGCAGTTCTCTTTGAACGATTCTGCTTTTTGTCCATCAGCCTGGCATGGACTTGGGCAGTACCCCTTCATGTGATGTGCTTAGGAGATGAGTTTTGTCCATGCCCTCAGTCTTGTCTTGTGTGATGTGTACATGTTGGAAAAGAATCTGCTTCCATGCTCTGTCTCCATCCACGTACAGAAAAGACTTGTCATTGGGCAGAGCGCAGTGATTGCGTGGGAGCTGCACTCTGTCCTGTGCGTACACTTTCCTACGTGAAACACCTGCAGGAGTGGGGTGACTCGATGGTGATAAATGGGAATAAAGGATGCATGCAGGGAAGGCGGTGAGAATGGAGATGAGGTGTATGATGTGAGAAGGGGTTCCTCTAACCAAAGAGTGGCACCTGGGACACAAGAAGAATATCTGTGGGTGGAAACCTAAACCTAATCCTGGGAGGGATGTAACAACTCAAAGCGTTGGACCGTGCTGAGCTATGCTCTGTTCTTTGCCTCCATCCCACTGACTGATGGAGGCTTTGCCCCCACCTACCTACTTGGAAAAACAACTTGGAGCACTAAGCAGGTGCCTAGTGGATCTATATAAAGCAAAAGGAGGAACGAGCATTTAATCTAAAACAAATAGATGGAGAAAACTTGCTGTGAGAAACACTCGTTAGCCAATAACTCAGGTGAGGATCTGTAGCGGAACAGCAGTTTATTCACCACTGCAGTGGTGGGCGTGCACCTCCTTGTGGAAGGGGAGAAAGCACATGCTTTTCCGACGAAACGTGCACCGTTCTGTGCCCTTTCTCCCTGCGCAAGCACGCCCCGCCCTGTTTCCCCGTTAGCTGGGTACTCCAGGCTGACAGCCTATCCTATGCGTTTGCTAACCGGAATTTCTGTGTTAGGCCTTCCTACCAGCCTGTTGTTTACGTGCTTCGTGTACTTTTCTGTTGACTCAGGATGGCAATATTTCTTAATTTCTATTTACTTGTTCTAAATCCTTTGTATCTGCCCTAAATTCCTTTTTGTACCATCCTCAGCAGATCTCGGCTGAAAAAGAGCTTCAGGCGTCAATTTTCTTCATGAACCGAGATGGGCCGAGGTCACACAAGGAATGCTTTGTATCAAACTCTTTATCACCCAAGATGGCCCGGGGTTGCTCAAAAAGTGTTCTGGTACATTTTGTCCTGTCAGGTCAGAAACAAGTCTGCCTGTACCAGGAATATGCTGCATCTCCTTCAGAGGTTGCTCTAAAGCATTTCCAATACATTTTATTTTTATGCCTACAGTATCAATATCCAATACTTTCATCTATTGATCTAAAATCAACATAATTTTTTGTATTTCAATCTTTAAAAAAAAAACGTTCTGCAAAAACACAACCTTACTCACACTCAGCAAGCAGTTTGGATTCTTCAGCAGCTTACAAAAAAAAAAACAAACATTGGGTCACTGACAGCTGGTGTCAGACTCCAGCACCACCCCGCCCAGGAGGGTCATGGAGGTTTCCCCCCACGCGATGACATCTCCCTTCAGGTGCCCCGCTTTGCACAGTGCGAGTGCCCGAATATCTGCAGGACTGAGGACTTGTCTCCACAGGTTCACGTGCGTCATCCACCCTGCAAATCCATTGGAGAACGTCCCAAGAAGAGTGTCTCTGTCTTTCCCAAGGACAAGCGTCCCTCCAGCCTGGCTCACGTACGCTTTCTGGATGCTCTTTGCTTTCCCGGCGGCTCCGTTGAGCCACAAATTTGCCGTTCCAGAGTGGGAGGCCCACACCACGCAGTAGTGCAGCCAGTCCTGTGCCTCGTGGTGCAGGGGGAAGCTGACGAAATGGCCTCCTATCCACAGTCCCACATCTGTGCCCATGGTCGTCACCAGCTCGTTTTCCCTCTCCTGTGTGGAGTACGAGAGCACGGTCTGACTGCCAGCGCGCTGGGATTTTGCCCAGAAGCACAGGGTGAAGGCTTGGAGAGACATGTCATGGAGGGGGTGAACATCCACATAGCTCTCAATGTTTTCCACGGGGAAGTAGAAAGCTGGGAAAGAGCTGGATTTAATGCCTGAAATAACCAAAAAGCCAGCTGTTACATTTTCTCTTGTGCTTATAAATCAGCCCAGATCCTACAGAACACACCCAGAGGAGCTGGCAGGGCTGTGGCAGCCTTGGCTGTCTCGAGCCACAGTTATTGGCATGTTGTACCAGAAAAGGAGGGGGTTGAAATGATGAAAAGCTCAGCTTCCTCACACAACTGTTTGGGGAAAATCACTTTTTTTTTTTTTTTTCCTTCCTTCTCTTTGTTCTCGTCTTTTGTAAAATTAAGACAGTGATTATTTATCCTGGGGGTAACAGTGAGCTTTAACTCCTCCTGCATAGTTAGATTTGGGCTAGATTTAGGCTAGATTTAATTAAGTTAAATCATGGAAGTTCTCCAGTTGGCCTAGATTTGGAACAAAATTCTACCTGCATGTGTCATTACCAAACCTGTTAATGATTTAGGCCATCAAGAACAGCAGGCCTGGGCTCTTCAGCCTCAGAAGGTAAGCTGGACTCAGGTACAGGTGTGTTCCTTACCCATGTGGCTCACTCCATTCAGTAACTCTTTCTTCATGTCTTGGAGCTGCATCTGGATTTGTTCCAGTCTGTGGCTGAGTTCTTCTGGCTGGCATTGTTCTAGAGCAATCAGACAGCTGCGCTTACTGAGGGCCAGGACCTGCACGTGGTAGTTTTTCTGCCTGCCAGTTTGTAGAAGGTTTGGGGAAAGCCTTTGTTTTAAAATGCAGGGTATCACCTTTGCTGTGGCCATGCCAGGGCTGCACAGCAGTTTGTGCACTTCACCCCTGTGGCTGCAGGCACGCTCAGCGTAGTGCTTGCGTGGTGTCACGCAGCAGCACGTACCCTGGGCTGTGTGGCACCAGTGCAGCCAAAACAGAGGGCTGGCGCCCAGCCTGCAGCCACCTCTGCGCCATGAGAAGCAAGATGCTTTGGCAGGGGTACAGGAGCCACTGCCACACAGCTGCTCCTGGGGACTGCAATCACAGCTTTGCCTGAATGAAGTGATTTGCAGCTTAACTCCTTCCTGCCCCCTTACCTTGGCTGGGTTTGGCCCTGAAGGAGGACTCCACCACCCGGCCGTGCAGGGGCTGAGCGTGCCGGTAGTCGTTGCGCAGCGTCCTGTTGTGCCAGTCCAGCAAGGTGTTCTCCAGAAGGCTGATCTAGGGGCGAGGCAGCCTTATTAGGGAGGGCTGCGGGGTCAGGAGTTAGCCTAGAAGTGCGGGGCAGGTCCTGCAGCTCAGAGTTAAACCCAGAAATTTGTGATAAGGTCTCACTGAGCATTAAGAGAAGGGAACAGCACATCAAGGCTTTTATCAGCTAAGATGAAGGTATTTTGCCTGAGGGAAGTTATTTTAACACCAGCCCAGTGGTATGCATGGATGCAGTTATCCTGGTGTACTCCTTTCTGACAAGCACCCACTAGTGCCTTCATCACCAAAAAGTATTTCTTTTTCAAATGCAAACGCACTGAGATCCTCCACTGCTGTAATCTCCACTTGACCTTGTTCTCCTGGAAGTAGTTTGCTGATGCTGCTTTTTCATTATAGAAGATGAACTACTCTGCAAGACTCACTGGTAAGCTCACTTCACGACTGTTATTTGTTCTCTGCTAAAGCCTTTGTGCTGACAGTGCAGATGGAGGGGAGAGCTGGGCATCCTGCCATGCAGCAGTACCCAACTGCTGGCTCCTGAGCACGGGTCCTCAGCACACAACAAGGTCCTCAGCAGTAACTCAGCCAGAGCATGGACGAACCCCTGCTGTACAGCAAAAATGCAAAAAGAAAAAAAAAAACAACACTTCTCTAGAAATGTGCCAATTATTGTGTAATGTTTTTAACACTCTAAATGACTTCTTTAGACTTCTTTTTTCTTGACTCTCTCTTTTGCAGTAGTTTTTGCCTTGTTGACTCTGGCTGGTCTCTTTCAGTATGGCTGAGTCAAAGTGAGCAGAGCTTTGCTTTTGCTTGCCAGACCTGAGGTCTTACAGCCACCTGTAATTCCAGTTGCTCTGGAGACCATCCCAAAAACCCAGCGAGAAACACCCCTGCAGCAGCTCTGTCAGGCTGTTCTCCAGGTCACTGGAGAAAGGAGGTGGAAACTGGTGTGGAAAGAAATTGTGGAGGAAAGAGGAGCTGCCGTGGCAGGTGAGCAGCCCTCAGGTACCTGTGCGTGCGACAGGACGATGGGGGAGTCGAAGACCGTCCAGGTGACGCTCTCGGAGCAGGGCGGGGTTGTGAGCGAGCCCTGGTACCTGTAGAAGCGCGAGAGGGTTTCTGGCAGCATGGCTTGGACGTCCAGAGAGGCGAGCTTTGTCGATTGACCTCAAAGGAAACAGCGGCAATGTTAGCCGCAAGCAAACGGCAGCAGTGTGGCTGGCCCCACGCCCAGCACATACACAGAGGCTTTGAGAGGATCGGGGGTGGAGAAGGGCAACCCCAGCTCTCACCTGCAAACCTGATTTTCGCCAGCCTGGAGATGAATTCACTGTAGTAGGTATTCTCCAAGTGCCCCTCCTAAACACAGCACAGAGAGATGAACAAAGGTCTGGTGACCCGCCTGTCCTTCTGTAGCGCTCGTCAGCCTGGGGCCTCGCTGAACCTCGTTGTCTCACAGGCTAAGCGTGGAGCCCCAGCGCAGGCTGCTGGGCCTGCCCTGGTCGAAGCGGTGGGATGAACAGTGACCACGGGCCGGCCTTGCTTGGCAGCCCGGGGGCCAAACCTACCACATACAAGAAGGCAAGCACAGCCAGTCCGTTGGGTTTGTCTTTGGCTTCTTCAAAGCTTGAGTAGTCAGCAGAGTTGTAATGGACGATGTGCATCTGACGGGAGAGAGACAGGGCCACTGAGCAAGAGGTGACCAAAGCCTTCCTCGTCCTCGGCACCCTAAAGGACTTTTCTCCCTCTGCCTTGCTTCCTGTAGGCTCCCTCTTTGGGCTGTAGTGCCCAAATTTCCCAATCCCAGCCCTCCAGCCCCCTTTGCAGGTACCTCTGCCACGTATCTCATCCCGTCCAGCGTGTGCTCGGAGCCACTGGTCTCCAGGTCCAGGCCTCCCCAGTGCAGGTGCATCTGCACCGCGGTGTAGGGGTGCGGGAGCCCGCGGGAGATGGACAGGGTGGGCGGCAGATCGATCTGGACTGAAAAACAGGGTTGGAGGTGGCAGTGAGTGCGGAGCTGACTGTGCTAGTGGTGTCCGCAGGGTTTTTCCCAGCTGGACAGTTCTGGGTTTTCCCTTAGGCACCAATAAAAATGCTTTAATGCTTTGTCCCTGGCGTAGTACACCACATCTTGCAGGGCTCTGCGTGCATCCATTGAAGTCTTTACTTGCAGGGAGAAAAGAGGAGTTAGAAATCAACAAAGTGACTGGCCTCACCTAGCCATCACCATCGTTTTCTGCCTTCTGGGATCTGCATCTCCTAGGGATGGGTGTGCTGGGCCAGAGCCCTGTGAGCCTGAAACGGCTGCGTTTGGGCTGGGGGAGCTGTGGGGACAGAGCTCTTTGTTCTCTTAGAGAATGTTCACAACGGGACTACAACACGTTGGTCCTGCTGCTGGTGTACTGCCACAATTCATATATTACGGTACTAAATATGCTGAGCTTGGGCCAGAGCGTGTTTTAAAATAAAACAGCAGCTCTCCTTGCTAAAGGTGGCACAGTGTATGGCTCATTAGTCACAGCTTTGGTTAGAGGAGGGTTTCTTTTGTTTGTAAACTGTTGACAGCTAGACAAGATGAAAATGTATTTCCTCGTGACATCCCAAAGAGTCTGCAGTGGAGAGTAAGCATCCACCTTACTTTATTACCTAAGATTCCTGCTGACTGCCTTCCATAATTATTTGCCTCAAGTACCTCATTGTGGCTTCTGTTTTCTGCCATATACAGCCAGAGGGACGTGTTCTGGGTCTAGGGGAAGGTTAAGTCTTCTGAAAAGCATCTTGTGCAAATGCTTTGCTGGAAGCTTGAAGGCTGCTAGCGGCCTTCTCACCCTCAATCTCCACATAAAGTGCGCAGCGTGGCTGCTCTGAGCTGGACGTGCCTGGGGCTCTGCTGCGTTGGTTCTGCCCGGCAGGGAGAGCCCACGGGGCCGGGGTCTTCTCCCACCTGAGGGGCGTGAGCTCATGGAGGCCATGTGGCAGGCGCCAAAAGTGCAGCCGGTTTCTTAGGTGTGACGCTTGTTCCTCAGGGCATCAAATTCCTGCAGATAAATCCAGCTCCTCTGCTTTCTGTGTCTGCTGAACTCCTTCTGATGTGGCACGGTGCCAGATTTCCCTTGCAGGGGCATTGCCATCCTGTCCGCCCCCACTGAAGTCAGTGGGAAAACCGAGCCTGCCTTCCCAGGAGCTGTGCATGCAGACTGCCATTTGCCTTGTGCTTTATTAGAATGCCCCACGCATCGCTGTTTTGATGTTAACGAGAGAACAGGGGAAACACAGCACATGCAGTCAGATGTGAGAGCTGAACCTGCAGGAACTGGCTTGCAGGCACTCGGGCACTTGGGGCAGTGCTGATAGGAGAGCTTCCAGCTGAACGTAGGGCTTGCGTGGGGAACAAACAGAAGTGCTTATTCATGATGGTTGTTAGAAATACAATCACAGCAGGCTCTCTCTGAAGACAGCATCTCTCATCGCTTCAGCTTCTTGCTCTCGCTCTATATCCCTTTCTCTCTGCAGCAGAGAGAAGAAAGGACTGTCGGGGGGGATTAGAGAGCAACCTGGCTCTTCATGTTCCAAACACCATGAAAATACTCATCCCTCCCTGAAGCAGTTATTAGGAAATTCTTCTCTCGCTGCTCATCTGTAGTCCAAAAGCATTATCCCACCACCACCAGCTGCTGAATTATTTAGGTAACGACTTACACTCCAGCAGCATCCAGGACTTCCTAAAGCAGAAGCCTTGCTGAGAGACCGTGTGCCCAAAGGCAATGTGTTTAACCCAGGCTGTGCTTCAGCTTCCCTTCCTGAGGGCTGGGACAGCCGTCCTCTGGCTGTCAGGGAGGGCTTCTCTGCTGTGTGGCTACATCTAACCCAACACCAGATGCAGGCTCACTACTGAGCATGCCGTAGTGAGCGAGTGCACGCTGCGCTGCCCAGATGAACCCTCCGGAGGACAGACCGCAGCCTACTCTGCAGCTTAAAAGCAGGATGCTCTCAGGCTGAGGTTTGTGCTTTCCTCCATTGAATGCACTGTGGGATTTGGTGCAGGGTGCTTGGACAAAAGGCTGGGATTTTGGGCCAGAGCTGCCATTAACAATATCTCCACTTCCAAAACGTGGGGCAGGGACCACTGACGCCTGCAAGGTGGGGCTGAAGGGGACTGCGTGAGCTGCGTGTCCTGCTGCAGGCTGCTCCTCTGTCAGCATCGAGCTCCTCCCTTCAGGCAGGGGATGAGCAGGCTCCCCCCACTTACCCGAGTGGCCGTTGTTGGTCATGGTGAAGTCCCCATGCAGAGGACCGTCGTACCCGCTCAGCTCCAGCGGCAGCAGCTGCGGGTTGTACGCCACTTTTTTCCTCTGGATGTCAATGGGAGACTGGCGCTTGCCGGCGCAGGCAGCAAAGTGCTGTCCCCAGTGCTCTTCATCCAGCTCGCCTTCTGTGCCGAGGAGAAGCAAACCAGGTCATTAGCACGTGGTGGCAGCTGCTGCTCGCTCAGGAGTCAGAAAATACACATTATTTTGCCTGCAGGACAACAGTGCTGCAAAATATGAAACCTGCATCACAGTCACAGCCCACTGCACTCACCTCTTGTGCCTGCCTACAGAGGCAGTAAAAGCGCAGCAGGCTGGGCATGCAGGGCCCTGTGCTTCTTCCAGTGGCTCTAAGCCTCGTAACCCTAACTTGAAGCCTTCCTGCAGAGGTCTGAGTGCTGCTGGAACTCCTGACGGCTGCCTGAACCCGTCAAGGCTACCTGCACTCTCCATAGCGCTACGTTTCAGACTTTAAGGCTGAGCAGAAATTGCGATGCCATCTCTGTCACGGCTGTGACTGACAGTCACTGTGGAAACCTTTTCTTCTTGCAGTCCTCCAAACCCGCCGTGTATTGATCAATGTTAAAGGCCTGCCTGTCTGCGACAAACAGAGCAGGAGCTAAGGAGTAATCAGCAAGTGACTGTTGCACTCCGTGAGTGTAAATCCTGCAGAGATGGTTTGGAAGGAGAGGCGACTGCTTTAAAAAGAAAGTAGCTCCAGGCTACTTTATCCATTCCCTAATTTTCCAATTGTTATAATCCCAGCCACAGCTGGGGATTTGTTACCGTTTGTCAATTCTTTGTTTGTTTGTTTGCTTAAGCAATGTCAGCTTCCAGGTATTTTGTTTCCTGACGTTGATTAAATACGGGGGGCTGAGGTGATGCAGAGAGCCTGGCCAGAAGGAAATGCAGCGAGGACTTCTGCAGACAGCTTGGGGTGCTAGCTGCAGCACTGCGCCCAGGCAGCAGCCCTTCCTTCGGCCTGATTCCCAGCCCACTGCAGAGGACTGCGGTTTGTTTCAATGAGTTCCGCAAACAAGCCCCTGAAACAATTAAAAATCAAATAAAGTTTCACCAGATCTCACAGTATGCAGATGAGCGCTTCTTTGTGATCTGTACTGCGTGGGGTATGACAACAGAACAACGAGCAAGCAGCATTTAAAGCTTTTCCCTTCAGGATCGTCCAAAGGGCAGCTTTTATTCTAAGGCACTGTGAAGATTTTCACCGTGGTTGGAGCCCCATCGGTCTGCCAGCCCTGACAACACGTCCTCACCGCGCAGGGGAGCACAAAGGGGCGGCACTGGAGGGAACCACTTCCAAGACACACAGTCGTCAATAAAGGGGAATGAATTAGCTGCTGGCTGGAGATCTCCCGCGAACAAAAGGAGCATCAAGCTGAGTGTTGCCTCTGCAGCATGGAAAGAATGTGAGCATCTCAGCAAGCTGGCAGGCAGCAGCGATCCCAAAACAGCCCCAGTTTTGTTACCTTTGTAGGTCCAGTGCACGGCGTGAGAGTAGCTGAGCTGCAGCAGCAGCAGGGCTGCTGGGGTGCGCATCTCTTGCTGCACCTGCGATCAAACCGAGGCGGGAAGCACATTTCAGGGAGCATAAATACTGATTTCCTCCCAGTTTAGCCCCTCCAGCGCCCATCCCACCCTGCTCCCCATGTACGAATCGCAGACGCTTGGCTCCTTTGAAAATCCAGCTTCTGAGGCCAGCTTTTGGCTGCTCCACGCCCACTGCTCTAGGATTTCAAGGTGTTTTGCTTTCAACACTTTCCCTCATCACCACAAACCTAGGTTTGAGTGTGAGATTTGAAACCTTTGGAAAAATCTGAGCTCTGAAAAGCTATTTATTCTGCTGAAAGACACAGGCAGGAGGCAAGATCCTGAAGCCCTGATGCTTTTTTAGAAAATTTACAGGAATTCACATCAGAGCTAAGAGGTGTCAGATGTCCTAATACTCTTGCGGGCTCCTGTAGCTGCTCTGTACATCGTCAGATGCTCGGTTTCCTTGAAAATGTGCCCCAGCGGAATAACTGCCCAGTGAAAAAAGAGCCTCCGGAGGCCTTCTCTAGTTTGCTGCTTTGTGCCTTGTGTGTTTAATGTTTGGGAACCGCTGTAATATGGAGTTAATTAAGCAAACGCATATTTTTCCTTCTCTCCCCCCAAGAAGTCATTTATCCTGACAGCTGCACTGAACTGTGTCAGGACTGAACTAACGAAACATGCCCTGCAATGCACTCCGTAATCCGTGCGGATCCAGTTGGGTAAATAAGCCTTGAAATCAGCTGAGGGAGAAATTTTGGGGGTTTACACCTATTTGCATGCCTGGATTCCAGACAGCAGCACACAGGGGTACAGACACGTATCAGGAGCCAGCGGTGGCCCCACAGCCCCTGTCACCCTGTGCACGTGGGTGGCATCTAGGGCCAGGCCGTGTCCCCCGCCTGCGCTTCATCGACCGGCGGGGAGACGGCAGGGAATTAATTTTTAACGGAGCTTTTGCAACACGCTGCAACTGGGACATCGCGCTCAACGTCAGCTGGGGCTGCGGGTCCTCAGCACGGCCCCAGGCCACATGCGTTGTCTCAGATCAGCTGCCCCAGGTTAGAATACGAAGCACCATGGGCCTCAGTCAGGCAGCTGCTGCCCATCGCTGCGCAAGCACTTTTCTCCTTCCCGCTGCACGGTGCGCTGAGCGGCTGTGGCATACGGCGGCCAGGCACGATGCGGAGGGGTTCGGGTGAGCCCGACCGGTGCGGCAACAACAGAGCCCGTCTGCTGCGCTTTGCATCCATCCTCAAAGGGCTGCGCGGGCACCAATGCGTGCACGGCTCAGCGGGGGATGCAGTGATGCTACCAGCACACGTGAGCAGGGGAAACCTCGCTCCCCAGGCTCTCCACGAGCAGTATGAGGGCACAGCAGGGCCAGAGCTGGTCTGGAGATGTTTCATCCCAGCCTGGCTGGAGGAAAAAGCTTCTGCGGGGATTTCCTGAAGGTGTTGGAGGCCCTTCTTGGTAGATGAGAGGAGTAATGAAGGCAGCACAAGCGAGGGTCTGTGTTATGTGACACACTGCTGAAATCAGCGCGAGCAGAAGCGCGCACCCTGCAGCACCGCAGCCCGTGCAGTAGGAGCTGAAAGTGTTTCCCACGAGAATGAGGTCGATTTTTAGGGCAGGAAAGCAGCAAGAAGGAAATGTAAATCCCCGCTGTCTGTGCCCTACCTGTTCTGCAGCGGGAGAAGCCTGCTTGATAACCTCCTGCTTTGCATAAGTGTTATGCACTCATTAAGACAACAAACGAGTTGTTATCCCTTTCGCCCATGCTGTCTTTTGGTTTCCATTCTCAAAACCCTCAACACCAACCCCCATCTCCTAATGGCTGGCTGAGAGCTTGCCCTGCTGACCCTACAGCCAACGAGGGGCGAGCCCTGCACGAGGCACTGCGATGCTCGCACACCAAAAGCTTTCTGTTTCCCATCGGATCTCGGTATGGGAACGGGAAATGCGCTCCTTGGTAGCAGCACCCTGCCGTGTGCACTGTTCACTGCCGAATATCCTCCACCACCACCTGAAAATGCGTGTGTTGGTTTTATAGGCAGGTGAGCTTTACAGCAGTTGAGAAGTGTGATGTATTTTTCCTGTTCCAGCCATCTTACATGCTTTTTGTTGTTGTTACCATGGTTGTTGTGCGGCAGCGCTCTCTTTTAAATACGATCTGCTCACAGCATCACATGCGTGTTTACCCCTCCAACACAGGCAGCCGATGTAACGCTGCTTGCACCTCCAGCAGCCACGGAACCTCCCTAGGGCTGCCAAACACTGAGCACCCCTCCAGAGGCAACCAGATGCACAGGTCTGTGGCTGAGGCAGCTGGAGCTGGAGGATGTCTGAAGACAGATGGCATAGACCCTTTCCAGGGCGCTAACTGGCCCATCTGTAAAACCTCAAGAGGAGACCGGAGAATGGGAAGAGTGGAAGCTACGAGCTTTAAGAAAGACATCGGGTCTGTCACCTCCAGTCATTCTGTTATCCCCATGCCTAAAATCCGCAGTTACATCACCCAGAGTCTGCAAGACGAAAGCACCACAGGAAAGGGGGATGAGAAAGTGGAAAGTCAGAGGAGGTTTTTACCGCCTGGAAGAAAGCATCCTAAAGCCATGCGGCAACTTCAGCGGGCACCCAGAAGCAGCGTCAGGCAGACTGCCATTACCTTGCCACCGACCGCTCCTCGAAGCCACCAGGACCTGCAGAAGGGAGAAGCGTTGCCCCTCCTGCCTCCGACCTCGCCGTGGTCAGGAAGCCTCCACCACAAAGCCGCCCACACACAGGACCGCTTTTTGGAAGAGCCCTATGGAAACGCGGCCCGGCTGGCGGGCAGAGCGGAGCTGAGCGGTGCACAGCCAGCACCAGGCACTTGCTCTTCAGCTGTGCACTGGGGAAGGAAGAGAAATCCCTGCAGTCTTAAGGAAATGCATGCACAGAGCAAAAGCTCACGCCCTGGCAGGCAGCCTGCTCTGCGCCGCGGTTACAGGGTGTATTATTGCACCGGTGAGCAAGTCCGGATCTGCAGAGGTTCTGCGCCCCTAGCATCCCCCGTGGTTTGAACCAGCCAGCTCAGCCACCTCAGTGCAAGCAGTGAAACGCATCTCATGCATCACGTGTGTAATGTTACCACGGCCTGCAAAGCGCAGGGCACGGCCAGGTCTTGCAGTTGCAGGTGAATTTTGCTTTGCTGCTGGGGTGCCCCTGAGTCAGGGCCATGTCCGTGCTTTCCTGTCTCTGCTCCAGCAGCGTGCTGCTCCCCTGTGTTTGTGCGCAGCTGTGTGGGCTGTCAGAGCGGATTACGGCTGCCGCGGCTTTACGGTTCCCAAAACTCTCTGTTCCCAGTGTCTGCCCCATTAGCCATATGTCCCCCGTGCCAAAAATTATATTTGAGTATTGGATTAACTGGTAACAAGCCCAGACTCCCACAGGAACTCCTGCCAGCCAGATATCTCATAGCCTCAGGGATACTCAACATTTTTCTTTAAAGCAAGAGAGAAAGAAAAGGCAGGCAGGACACACGAGTGAGCAGGAACATTTTTCACACCAGCTCAGACTTCTGTTTGAATCCACGTGGCACAGCACAGCTTCAAAAAATCTGCTGACCCAGGAAGGCTGTACCAACACCTGCGGGGTGCGTGGTCAGTGCTGCCTCTGGCTGCTGCACGCAGGGGATGCCACGCTCAGCCTGTCGCTTGCTTTGCCCTGGTTTTGTATTTGCAAGGAAAGAAGAGCTGGCCAAGGGAGGAGTGGGGGAGCTCACTACGAACCACAAGGATAGGCAAGTGTCTCTGAGCTGCTGTATAATTCCTAGCCCCTGGCTGCTCAGGAGCTCTTTTGGGGGGAGTTCTCCCCTCCTGCCCCCCCCAGCTGCTGCCACGAGCACCGCTGCAAAGGTTGTGACCTCCAGCTCTGGGGGCATGGCGCTGCAAAGAGTGATTTACCTATAAGGCAGCAGCTCAGTTGCGAGGGTTTTTCCTGGCCAATACTGCTTTGTGCAACCCAGCAGCATTTCAGCCTGATTCACGGCTGCGCAGCGTGCAGGAACCTGCACCCCCAGCCAGGCAGGAGCAGCACGCAGCACACGGTGGGAGCACGGGGGCCGTGCTGCGGGGCCGGGGAGCAGTGGGGTTTTCAGAGCAGCCCCGTGCTGGGTTATCCAGGGGAAGAGGCTTTGCAGGTCACAGCACCACACTCATTCAGTGCGGTACAGTCCATAGCCCACCGTAAGGCAGCAGCCTAAATACCTGTCGATGACTAATCGGGTGCTTTTTTTCTTTACAGATCATCCACAGACCGACTGGAGCTTTCCGGAGCACGCAGCACGCCACCATTCATCCCGTCAAATTCTCAACGTTGTGGCCTGCTGTTGGGCTGCGTGCTGGTGCAATTTTTGGACGCAGTGTGCTCTCCAAGCACATGCCTTGGGGCACCAGCTCCTTGGGCAGAGCCCAAAGCTTCTGCTCCCCGGCAGCCTTTACCTGCGGGGCCGCAGCGGATGGCAGCACTGCTCCTGCTCCCCGGGAAATGTAACGGCCATTCCTAGAACCTAATAAAACTTCCTTGCACTGGTGGTTGATCGCTAACAAAGGCCTCTGCCCAGCCTTCCCTTTGTCTGTCAGCGTGCTGCTTCCTGCTGCTTGCAGTCGCTGCTCCTGCGGCGAAGGCAGGCCGTTACCTTTACGCTGCGGTAGTGATTTCAGGGACACTGCAGCACCAAGCTGAACCACACGCGTGCGGCTCCTTGCAGAAGGTCTGGGGCTTGCAAACAGGGCATGCAAAATCAGCGTACCCGATGCACGCATGCACGCGCGAAGGAGGTACTTTCTTCGCGCGCACAAACCCGCAGAAAAGCGCTGTGGTTGCCGCTGGCTTTCTGAGCGGATGTGCAACGGTTTGGTGCTGCACGAGGATTAAAAAATAATTTAAAAAAAAAAAAAAATCCCCTCTTGGCGGAGCAGCACCGCGCACCTCCGCAGCGGCGCGCGGCAGCACCGCGAGCTCCC
>VXAV01006894.1:23848-48976 GCA_013399715.1 Alectura lathami | reverse complement strand
GCCCTCGGGGGCGTTGGGCCGGGCGGTGAGGGGCGGCCCGGGCCTGGTGCGGGTGGGGGTGTGCGGGGGGCGCGGAGGGTCGCAGGCGGCGCTTAACGTCTCTCTCTTAATCATTAAACAGCTGCTCTCGGACGGTGAGTTGGGGTTTGGACCTTCCCCTCTCTCGCAGCCGCGGATGGCCTTCAGCTTCGAATGTCAAATATTTGGTGGCTTGCGTCAGCAGGTCGGGGCGCTTTGGGTCTCCCGGCCGGGTTAGATCCCGGCCGTCGGTAGGCCGCGCTCGTGGGGAGCAGCCCCGGCAGCGCCGTGCGCATCTTCGGGCGTTAAAGCGCTGAGGAAATCACGGCTGAACTGGCTGCTGCCTCCTGCAGGGCTGCGGGACAGGATCCTGGTCCTGCTGCTCCGTTACACGAGTGCTGAGTCACAGGGGCAGGGCTGTGACCCATCCTGGCAGGAAGCGCTGCAGTTGGTCATCCAGCCCCACGGGCTGAGGCAGTGCAGTTTCAGGCCTCCATCCTGGTGAAGAACCAAAGAGAAAGTAGCTCGTGGGCCCGTGACTCATTCTCTGCCAGGCATTATTTAAAACACCTCGCATCATGCTGCGCTGGTGAATTAGCACCACGTGGGGCACAGGGAGTAAGATCAGAAGGTGCCATGGTTGGTCCACGTGTCTAGCTTTTGGGCATGTTTCAGTAGTCGAAGAGTTATTAGGATTTAAGACAGCAAGGTCAAGGACTAATGAGCAGCAAGGTTATTTTTTTTTTTATAGTGTGGTGGTCATATGAGACTTGCACACTTGCGGTGTGTAAGCGTCACTGATAGCTGTATGGCAGTTCTGTGATAACTCCTATCAGCCAGCTAGGGTAGTTCTGCACCAAGCTAGTGTTGGTGTTTACTCTCCGTTCTGATCTTGCAGTGCTCAGTCTTAGCCGTGTGGTCAGAGAAACGTGACTGCAAAACAGCTCCCTGTGGGTAGCATAGCTGGCTGTGGGTTAAATCAGCAAATCAGTGTAACTTGGGAGTAGCCTGCCCTGTTGTTAGGGTGCTGCATTCCCTGCGCAGAGCACAGCGTCAGGGAGTAAGTGGCTGTTTGATAGTGAAGCCAGAGCTCAGAAGTGGGAGTGATGCTTTGGCTGTAACTTGTCCTTGAAGTAGGTAACAACAGGGGTGTTCCCAGGAAGGCCTGGGAAGCTGGTGTGTGGCTCCTTGGATTACAGGGGACACGGACCTTGCCAGCAGATAATGGCACAAAGCAAGGGTTAAGGCAGTACGTGCATAAAAGACCGCTCTGGTATTTGCACGTTTGACTAGCTCCCTCACAAAGTACAAAGGTCTAGAGCAGGCCGTGGTTCTGATGAGCTCTGTTCGAAGTTGTGCAGTTACCCTTTCTGCAGCTAGGCCTGTGTGTGGGCTAAGTCACACTTTTTAGTTGCATAGATGGAGGCAGAACACTTAACACTCAGCTTGTGGGTAGCTAAACAGGATTGGATTTACCTCAGAGTAGATCCAGGGGAAAACTGGTGCTTGAACACAGAATGGACACAGAAGTGAGGGGGCTAGAGAGAATGAACAGAAAAGGAAATATGAGGAATTATTGGAATGATGCAGTGCTGTTAAGTGCCTCCCCCTAAGGAAAAGGGAAGGACTGTTGGGGAGGTCACTAGCCAAGGACACTTGAGTCATGTCGGACTAGCAGTGTGTACTGCTTGGGTGCCACCTTTGTGACAGTGAGCAGACAGCTCCTGCATTGCACCAAGACTTCCTTGTGAGCTGCCAGCGCTTTTGGGATGCCTAAGGTCTTCTAGCAAGCCTGTGGTTCTGAAAAGGAAAGCAAGGTGTAGCAGGTGCCAGCCTAGTAAGTTCTGGAAGTTCTTTTCAGATGAATGAGAACTGTTCATATCAGCCATTGCTTGGAGCAAGTGCAGAGGGAGCTGTGTCTGCGTGGGTGGGACTGATAACAGGGGAGTTGCAGGGATTTAGCTCTAGCTTGAATGCTGACTGATCACTGTTAATTAGTGGCAGCATGGAGGCCAGTTGGAGCTAGCTTGCCCTGCTCCTTAGGGCAGTCCCGTCATCTGTCAGGGTGTGGGTCTGGCAGTAAAGCAGTGTCTAAAGCAGGAGCTGCCTTGTACAGTCCCCTGCTCAGAGGCAGGGCAGCAGTACATGCTGTTGGAACCAAAGGAATACAGGGCTGCCCATGGCTTTAACATGGGGAAGGAAAACTTTGCTTTGCAGGAAGAATTGAGTTGTGGAGCTGCCTTCCCTCTGCACAAGCAGCAGGACTGCAAAGAGTCTGATGTGTGAGCTTCTCAGTGACTGCAGAGATTCGTGACCGTCGCTGTGTATACAGGGTTACCACCCACACTGGCTTGCCAGAAGCCTGCTTCCAGATGGCTCTGCTTCTGAGGCTGAGCTGTCCTCGCAGATGATCTAGTTTTGGTGCTAGTCCATGGCTTGCAGGCGTTTGTCTGACTTGATTTTCAGAATACATTTGAGCTTACATAAGGCATCCCTTCCTGCAGTTTTCTGAAGTAAAAGTGTGTATGTATACAAGGGGGGGGGGGGCAGAAAGAAGACCTCGAAGGGTTGTGTTGTTTTTTTTCCTTTTAAGGGGGAAGGCTATTCCTGTAGATACTCCTCTAAGGAAGGCCAGAACTATTAATGCTTAAAGCTGTGACTGTTTCTATTTCAAGATAGGTTACATTTGGCTCTGAACAGCTGCTGTGCATACCAGGACCTGTTGCCCTAGGGTCTCTTATCAAAAAGAATTCAACTAGCTGCAGAAATTTCCTGTGCTGGGATTAACTGACTGCTTTTATATGCTAAGCAGTGACATTCCTTTGGGTCTCTCTGGAAGCAAGGCTTCTGGTTTTAGGTAGGTCATCCTGCCTAGCTTGAGATTCCTCTCCTCATCATGTAAGACTCAAGTGTAAAAAGTTTTCCTATTTGAAGTGTAGTGTGATGTTCTGAACTGTTCTCTGGCTGTAGGTGATACTGCAGGTTATAAATTGCTTGTGCTGAACTCTTCAGCAGGTGTTCAAGATGTCCATTCTCAGGATCTGTGCCCGTGAAATCTTCGATTCCCGTGGGAATCCCACTGTCGAGGTAGACCTCTACACCAACAAAGGTGAGTCCTTAGCTGTAAGCATTTGTTCTTTTCCTGTTTCAGATGGAACTGAAGACATCTAAAAAGAAATCATTTAATTATGAAACTGTGCTGCTTCTTTCAGTCTAAATTGTGAAAGTGTTAATCCAAAGAGTCGCATGCCTTCTTCGCCTTGTCCTGAGCTTAAATGGGGATAGCATTGGCAAACTCAGGGTTAGCAAGGACTTCTTCCTGTTCTTGAGCAGCTGCTAATGGACTTAGTTCTTTGACTTCACTTGAGGAAGTTTGAGTTTCGTTAGCGGTCACTTTGTGTGATGAAACAGCCTTCTGCTGTGGAGTTGGATCTTGGGTAAGAGTTTCTTCTGCATAGGTAATCAGGCATGACCTACCGACTTCTCTAATTGGGTTTTCACATAAAACGTCTTATATTTCTAATTATTGTAGGACTTTCTCTTGGTTTTTGTTCATCCCATATCTGATGGGGTCTGACAAAGGCATTGTACAAGCACAGAGCAGTGCGTTTGGTGGAATGAGCAAATACAATGGCTGTAATACACTAAGTAGCTGATTTTTTTTTTTTTCTGCCTCAAAAGATTAATGCAGTCATTTAATGAGATTGCCCCCACTAAGCTCTTTGCCTTAGCGGGATAAGGGAAAGGCTGCAGATTGAAGGCTGGCATCTTGAGTGACAGACAGAACAGGCTCCAGTGTAGCAATTTGCTCTTAAAGCTCAGCACTGTTAATTAGAATGGGCAGTCTGCAGGGCTCAGATGAACAAAACAGGCCTCTGAATTGTCTCTTGTGCCACATCTTACAAGAGCTTAAGAGCTCGCTTGCTAGACTGGGCTTAAAAGTAGATTCACTGAGGAAACCTACCGTTGTGAAAGGAGAGGGTGACTCTGTAAACCTGCACACTTGAACTACACCCTGGAAGAGAAGGGTATGTTCCTGTGAGTGAGCCCGAACTTGCTGTTGGGAGGCACTGCTGAACTGGTGACACTAACGGAGCAGACAGCTCATGTAGGATCACAAAGATTTGGTGTAGAGATTGTCTCCATGGTGGAAGTCAGTGGTAGCGTGGGGTGGTGCATGGGTGGAGGAAGCTTTGTGGTTTTGCATGTGCTAAAGCAGCTCTTCCTGTTGCAAACAGGTCTGTTCAGAGCCGCTGTTCCCAGCGGCGCCTCGACTGGAATCTATGAAGCTCTGGAGCTTCGTGACAATGACAAGACCCGATACTTGGGAAAAGGTAAACCTGAGAACAGGAGCCTGGCCTGGATCGCTGCAGCGGCTGTGCTGCTGCAGAATTCAAGCTAGATGGTGTTAGAGGAAACCCGGGTTCCTTCGCTGTCTCCCACAGTCTGCACAGGGCACGGCCATTAAGCAGAAGTGATGAACGGTAGATGGTGGTGCATCTGCTGTGGCACTGCAGACACCTGAGATCCCAGCATGCGAAGTCCTGACTTTGAGGCTTATGCCAACTGCTGCCTGTAGGTAGTGTGCAACTCTACACTAGTAGCCACCGAAATGCTTTCATTTCAGAGTGCATCGTAGCTAAAGCCACTTCAGCTTTCCCTTTCACTGTAGGTAGTCATACTGCTGAAGTTTGTGTTAGTGGCGTACTATTTTAGTTGCCTGTGAAGGGATTATATGGCCTGAAGGGAAACTAGATAGTCACCAGGCTGGTGTGGAAACGGATATGGGGGAAAATAAATAGCAACATACGAGATGTCAGTAACTAATCAACATCCTAGCAGCAATTTTTAAACTGCTGTGAGAGCTTGGTCAGTAGGACTTGCTGGTGTAGAAGCTTTGGTGTTGCTTTCCAAGTATGTGATCAATTCCCCTCTCAATGGAGAGAATTGTCATTACTCCAGACTCTCCCTGCCAGTCAGGTGAAAGGAAGCAGGAGTATTTTGTGCCTGTTAAGGAAGAGCAGTCAGTGGATGATTACTGACCTTGGAGAGCCTTGTGTGAGGAGGCTCGTGGTGGTCACTGCTTCAGTACACGTAAACCTCAGATGACTGAATATCCCAAAGAACCCAAGAGCTTATGCTGTCCACTTAGGGCACCTTTCCCTGAGCGGGGTAAATGTGTGCTTACCTCAGTGTGCTAAAAGTGTGTGTGCTTAGTGCTGCTAAATCTGATCCTGAAGGCAGTTCTTCGTGGGCAGTGAACTAGGCAGTACAGCCGAAGCTTCCACAACAGGCTATCACGGCAGAAGGTTCTTAATCACCCAGCAAGTAATGTGAGGCTTTTTTTAAGTCACCGAATGGGGTGAGTTGCAGATACCTGGAAGGTCTTCTACATTATTAATTTGCAGACTTAAACCAAAGGGAATTAAAGGGAAAGGCAATTAATGCAGTTCAGGGTACACTTAGCTAGCATTCACCAGGTTCTGAAGCTTAGGTCTGCAGAGATGAAGTGCTCTACAGGGATGACAGCATTCCTTAACTGGTGTTGGTAGCTGGCTCATGGTGGTCTCTGCTGATAAGGAAGAAGCAAGTTCATACTGGAACTCTTTGTTTTACCTAATGGTGGCCCATACAGATAAAAAGAAAGGTGCTGTGCTCTCATCTTCTCTGGCTGTAGTAACAGTCAACACGAATGCTTAGATCCAGGTACAGAGGCGGTGTGGACTTGTGTTGGCATTGTATCAAGTGTCTAATACATGTGCTGAGATGATGCTTTGGTGTTGCAACATGATGGCAGGTAATGAAATGCCTGAGCTCTGCTGCATGCTCAACTTTCAGCGAAAACTTTTCTCCCCCTACTCAATATGAATAGATAGGAGTAGGCTATCTTGAAACTTTTCCTAAATGCTGTTATTCAGCCACTCCGTGTTTGGGTCCACAATTGATTTTGCAATGTGAAACCAGGGTGGAAAGAATAAAAATACAGCCTGGCTGGCTGCTGCACAGTTTCCTCTACCCTCTGAACTCTTGTTTCTGCACTACAGTATCAGACACTTGCACACCTGTAGGTCTGTTTCCCTATTTGTGTCCTTTTCTTTTTCTTGCATGACTGATTTTGTCTTTGGCTGTGAGCCTTCATCTCTTCCTTGATTCTCTTGTCCATTTCGCTTCTGTCAGGTGTATCCAGAGCTGTTAAATATGTTAACGAGTTCCTGGGGACAGCATTGTGTACACAGGTAATGGATGTGCTTTCAGTGCAACCTTGTCACTTGGACAAACTCTCCAGTGCATGGTCTTGCAAACTAACACTGCAGCAGGCATTTCTAGATGATGCTTATTTCATGCAACTTCCATTCAGCTGAGGCGGTGTCTTTTAAGTGTTCAGATCCAGCAGTGAGCTCAGGTTGGACTGGGGTTTGAACAGCATGAGATGGTATTCTTGAGATCTGTTACTGAGCTCATCTACTAATGCCTGTGTAACATGTGTGGTTGACCAGTGTCTGATTTGCTTGTTCCTTCCAGGTGTCTCAAAAGCTGTTGAGCACGTCAATAAAACAATTGCACCTGCACTGGTTAGCAAGGTAGGAGCAATCTGTCTTCTGCTAACATCAGTTAATGCCAGCCCATTGCATCCTAGCTGGTGGGTTGTCTCTCTAGAGATTATTACAGGAACCATAGTACATGGGAGATGTTAGCCTGTGTATTGGAGTGCATGAGAAAAAACTGACCTACAGTAATTGCTTCCCTTAATGACTGCATCTCTAACACTTAATCAAAAGAATCCAGCAGCCTAGTGTTGCTGGCAGCCTCAGTGAAGTGCAGTAAAGATGTAAGCTGCCTTATGCTTAAAAGGGTGGCTGAATGGTGGGGAGGGGTGGGGTTTTCTCCAGGCTAGTTAATTTGGAAGGTAGTCTTGCGAATGTTGGTGATGCTGGCTGGAGTGAGATTTCTGTGCCCTTAGGGCTGTAAGCCCTAGCTAGAGAGGATGGGGCGAGACAGCGATAATGCGTAAGGTGGTAGCACGTTCTTAGCTACAGTTCCAAACATCATGTACAGGGTTACAAATGGGTTTGTGATGTGAGCCAGCTGGCTGTCTCTGAGCTGGTGGTAGAGGAGCAGAAGGCATGAACTGGAGCTCTCTCCCAGGTCAGGCTGATAGCAGTGTAACTGTTTCCATAGTCAGGGACTCAAAGGACATGGCAGTCTTAGAGCTCTGTCAGAATGTGAAGGACAAAACAAGCTTTTGATTTGTCCAACGTACATCAGCCTTGGGATCCATTGGAAGTGACCGGCAGATGGCTGCTGTTGGATAACAAGAACTAGTTGGCTCTGCTGTTGCTCTTAAGCAGTTCCTGGTGCCGGCTGTGGGCATAAAGATGCAGTGGGTTAGTTGAGAGTTTTTAGAGCCACGTTGGGCCTCAAACAGTGTTTTGCTTGCTTTTCTCTGCAGAATGTGAATGTGGTGGAGCAAGAAAAGATTGACAAACTGATGCTGGAAATGGATGGAACAGAGAACAAATGTAAGTACCATGAACAATGCACGGTACATGGCTTGTGCTGTGCGCTTACACAACCAAGGACATAATGCTGTTGTTGTTGAATCTCTTCAGGAAAATACAGTATTTCTGTAAAAAATCTTTTCCTATTTCAGCTAAATTTGGTGCCAATGCCATCTTGGGTGTATCTCTGGCTGTTTGCAAAGCTGGTGCTGCTGAGAAGGGTGTCCCCTTGTACCGTCACATTGCTGACCTTGCTGGAAATGCAGAAGTCATTCTGCCAGTTCCTGTAAGTCCCTTAAGACTAGCTAAAGACTTGATCTGACCAGGTGTTTGCAATGTCTTTTGGTCTTGGATCAAGTTTTCTTGATAGTGGACTGCCTCTCACTGTTACACTGAGTCATTCTAACCTGACTTTTGGTTACTTCAAGGCCTTCAATGTGATCAATGGTGGCTCCCATGCTGGCAATAAGCTGGCTATGCAGGAGTTCATGATCCTCCCTGTGGGTGCTGACAGCTTCAAGGAGGCGATGCGCATTGGTGCCGAGGTCTACCACAACCTGAAGAATGTCATCAAGGAGAAGTATGGCAAGGATGCGACCAATGTGGGTGATGAGGGTGGCTTTGCCCCCAACATCCTTGAAAATAAAGAAGGTAAAAATGAGCCTAGTGTGGGGGGATTGTCAGTTGCAACAGTTTTCTTTTGCTCTGCTTCTGTCCTGAAGATTTCTAAGATCCTGAATGGGTGTCATCCTATATAAGGCCACAGAGCTGCTGCCTTGGAAATCAGTTCATGCAGCTTGACAGGATAGCTTTGACTTGAGTCCCTGCTCCGTGGAAGGAGTGGGGCACAGTCTCACTTGTGGAAAGTGAGATGCTTGTTCTTAAAATAACTATCTGGACCAGAAAAGGCTATTTTTTCNAAAAAAAAAAAAAAAAAAAGCCAGAGGTGGAGCTGGTAGTAAGCCAGTACATTGGTAGAACTCCAGTTGCTTGCATAGTTTAAAGCTGCTAGTTACAATATTAAGTTGGCCTCTGAATTGCAGTTGCCTTTCCTGATACTGAAGATAATGAGTCAGCACTGGAAATCAGTGTTTCTGAATTCCACAGTTGCATGCGACTCCTGCTAGGTCTGTACCCTAGCAGACATCAGTGGAGATGACCTTGAATGACTATTACAGTGTGGCTGGTAGCAGCTGCTCTTGCAGTTGGTGCAACATTAATATCTTTAAAAACACCTTATGGAAGCTTCCTACTGTAAATAGCTTGGCTGACCTGACTGCTTGGCTTTGAGTCAGGGAGGCCTGGGAGAGTCTTCCTGGCTGTGAACATACTGAACTTCCTTGCCTGAACTCTGCTAAGCAGTGTAGTATCCAGAGACTCCTACTGAGCCTAGTTGTATGCAAGTGGAGACGCAAAGAGAGGGTGCCCTGTGCAGTAGCAGGCTGTGCATCGCATCATGTGTCAGGGTTTGGATGCTAGCTTCTGTCATGGTCAGCACCTGATCTGGAGCTAAAACAGATTCAAGTGTGGTCACTATTTCCTGCCCATGTTCATGAAGCTGAAAAATGTGGTACCACTTAAGCTTTCTGGGCCAACTTGTAGTCCTGCCTGAAGAGATAAGAAGTATCCAAACTGGTGTCCCAGGGATATAATGGTCTAAAAGCAGTATTAAAGTAGTATCTTGTTCCAATTATTTTGTAAGATTGTTTTCTGTGTGGCCTTTGGCCTTTTTGTAGTGGGTCATGGAGATTCTTGGCCAAGTCAATGTGCTGTTGTTGGCAAATGAGTAGCTTTGTGTTAAGGTATTCAGGAACTCACAGGTACCTTGTCTTGTT
The DNA here is from genome assembly GCA_013399715.1 of Alectura lathami. Classification (NCBI taxonomy): domain Eukaryota; kingdom Metazoa; phylum Chordata; class Aves; order Galliformes; family Megapodiidae; genus Alectura; species Alectura lathami. The sequence goes on along the minus strand of VXAV01006894.1, from coordinate 39,624 downwards.
TCAGCTCTGGAGTTGCTGAAGACTGCTATTGGCAAGGCTGGCTACTCTGACAAGGTTGTCATTGGCATGGATGTGGCTGCCTCAGAGTTCTACCGCGATGGGAAGTATGACCTGGACTTCAAATCCCCTGATGATCCCAGCAGATACATCAGTCCTGACCAGCTGGCTGACCTGTACAAGGGCTTTGTGAAGAACTACCCTGGTAAGATACTCAACAGGAAGCGCAGTGGTGGCGGAGAATTGAGGTTGGTTGCTGAAGAAAGAGTTAGGATGCAGCCCAAGAGCAGAACAATCAGCTGGCTTTCTTGGAGTTGTGGGAATGTCCATGGGGGTGGGCAACACACATTTGAAAGCAGCCCAGACCTTTTCAGGGTAGTGTTGTCTTAAGCTCCTTGTGTCCACCTGCAGTGGTGTCCATTGAAGACCCATTTGACCAGGATGACTGGGCTGCCTGGAAGAAGTTCACTGCCAGCGTTGGCATCCAAGTGGTTGGTGATGATCTGACTGTGACCAACCCGAAGCGCATTGCCAAGGCTGTGGAGGACAAGGCCTGCAACTGCCTGCTCCTCAAGGTCAACCAGATTGGCTCTGTGACAGAGTCCCTGCAAGCGTAAGTAGTTCTCCCTTCTCAGCCCTGCCAGGGTGGGGGATCCTCCATTGCCTAAGAGGAAGATTGTACAGCTGAAGGGAGTGAACAGAGGCAAAAGAGCCAGTGGAATAGAAATCTGATGATCAGGTGTTTGTGGAGGGACCAACAATTAACTCGTAGAGAATATTGGCAAGTAAAACTGGCATCTTCATGACCTTGAAGCTGTATAGGCACATCAACAGTAGGTCTAAGTACATGTAAAAGCAGCTCTCAAGCACCACACTTTCATGTGATCCTAGCTGTAAAATATACCAAGGGGCAGTTCCGTCTTGCCTATGCCAGGAGTACCTAGTGCATGGCAGCATAGCCGGAACAAAGGCTGCTGTGCAAATGAGGATGGTGTGACGCTTTGTCTATCTCTTTTAGCTGCAAGCTTGCCCAGTCCAATGGCTGGGGTGTGATGGTGAGTCACCGCTCCGGAGAAACGGAAGATACCTTCATTGCTGATCTGGTGGTTGGTCTCTGCACTGGCCAGGTTGGTGTCTGTAGTTGCTGTAGTTTGCCTTCTGGTTCGGTTGGATAACATGGGGATGAAGCCATGATGCATAGTGCGTGGGGTCTTCTGTGACTTAAAGCATGAACAGTAGCTGCTTCTATATACCGGAAGATTTCCCTAATGGGAGTGTGACATGGAAACATGTTATCTTGTGTAAACTCACCTTTAACCAATTAAAAATCTGAAAGTGACCTCCTTTGGGTGTGTCAGGGTTTCCTGGTACTGAATCTGGTAATAAATAAACACTGCTTATCCCAGCCTGTATTGTGTTTGAGTGTACAGGTATTCAGAGCCTGATCTGAAATAAAGTTTGTAACTCAGCTTATGACTCTGGATAGTATAGCTTTGTTTTTGCATCTGTGGCCTTACTTCTGCTATGGTTACTGATAACATCTGATTTCCCTTTCAGATCAAAACTGGTGCCCCTTGCAGATCCGAGCGCCTGGCCAAGTATAACCAGCTGCTGAGGTGAGACAGTGGGGAAAGAGTTATGGGTTAGTCCTGACATAAAATGGGTGCTCCACCAATGAATTTGGGGTCCAGCTTGTTCTCAAGCTGCTCAGTTTCAGAGATGTAGAAGGACATGAGCTGACAGTGGCAGAGATGGTGTTGGGCTGGTGGTAGGCTAAGTGATGGATTGTCTGAGTTACGAATTGGATGAGTTATGTTCAGTTATGTTCATAATGGAGACAAGATAGGAACCTCATGAACCTTCCTGGGATATAAGGTCTCTGAGAAATTGTCCTTCTGTCTGCATAACGCTGTTTCCTTGGACATGCATTTGAAATATTTGAGCAGAGCTACTTAGGGATGCTGACTGATGTAGTGAAATGTGATTGGAGTTGGAGGGAACTGACTGGTGACTCTGGTAGTGTCAGTACGAGGTGGATCAGATGGCTCAGTGTAAGGCCAGCAGCTGTGCTAATGCAGCTCTACACTGACTGCTCACACCAGCATTTTGTTGCCTTTCCATCAGAATTGAAGAGGAGCTTGGCAGCAAGGCCCGTTTTGCTGGAAGAAACTTCAGGAACCCTCGTATCAACTAAGCTGTTTGGATCAGACAACCTTGTTCTGGTTTAAAGCACTAGTCACCTATTTAGATCACAGTTAACTGTATTAGAAAGATAAGGGCAGCTGAAGGAAAAAGACCAGTGTTTGCAGGTCCTCTCCCTTCCCCTTAGATGACTCCTTCACCTAGTGTATTCACCAGCTCCGATCTGTTACTTGTAATGCTCTGCTGCTTTTGTAGAACAGTCTCAGTGAGGTTTTGTGTTAAACATCCTCTGGAACCATGACCTTATGACGCTGGGCATAAACACTTAACTTCCTTCTCTGCCTGTTTGGTTTTGATGTTTGGAGCTGTGTCTGGCAATGCAGTAAGAGGTACCTGCAAACAAACAGTAGTGTTTTTACATGTGATAAATAAAAGCATCAAACAACCCAACAAGTGTGGCTTTGAATTGCTTTGGAAGAGACTGAGGAAGAGGAATGCTGACCTCTGTATAAGCATGTCCTGTTGGAAGCTGTTTTGCAGTGCAAGTTGGACTGCTGTCACTGGCTGGCTGGTGGCTTCAAATGTCTTTGTGACAAAGAGACAATTAGATGAATGTCTAATCAAGAAGTAGCCCTAAGGGTATGTTCAGTTGTGTGGAAGTGGGACTAGGAGCAGGCTTCTAGGAGATCAGTTATGGTCTTGGAGGGGAATCATAGAGTGGCTTGAGTTGGAAGGGACCTCAAAGATCATCTAGTTCCAACCCCCCTGCTGTGGACAGGGTTGCCAATCACTAGATCCAACTGCCCAGGAACCCACGTGTCCTAGCATGTGAATTTGCAGCCTCCATCTTGATCTGCTACAGGATGTATTTCAGCAGGGTGTGAATTGTGGGACAGTACTGTTTCCAAACCTTTGTGCTTGGAAGGGGGGGGAAGGAAAAGCTACATATGAAATCACTTTCTAGTGATTCTAGAGGATTGTGATGTAGTTCATAGAGATGTTCAGGTGACAGCACAAGAAAGCCCGGGAAGAGTGGGAGGCCATATTGAACTAGAACTGAAACCTTGGTTGAAGCAAATACAGCGGTTGGTTCTGTCTTCATTAATAGCGCTCTAATAAAAGGTGTGATTGAAAATTGATCTGATAGCTGCACTTAATTTTTATACTGTTAGCAGCTAGGTACCATATTTCATATGAGGGGAAGAAGAGACTTCAGGGCTTTTCCAGCTGTGTGAGAACAGATGGCCGTAAACAAAAGGCTTACGAGCAAGTAATGGTTTCTTCCAAAAGCCTTTGTTTTGTTCGAGTCACAGCTCTGCTGCTTTGGCCGGGAAAATGTCGGTGGTTGAGATGGCAAAGTAGGGCTTGTTCCATGTCAGCGCTGATGCTCTTGGAGATGAGGAAGAAGAATCCCTTTTCCTGGGGATTGGCAAGTGTTCAGTGCGTCTGCTGCCATTGCTGTTCTGTTGCGCTGTGTGGTTGCTGTCAGAGTAGCAGCCTTAAATAGGAAGGAATGAGGAGCAGTTGCAGTTAGAACCTTACTAGGCAGGAAGAAATGAATTATTGCACAACTGAGGGAGGGATTGTTCAAGCCAATTCTTATTGCTTATGATTTTTTTTCCCTGATGACTGATTTACGAGGAAAAGATGAATTTCTGACNAGGGAGGGTTTTTTAAAGCCAAATCTTATTGCTTATGATTTTTTTTCCCTGATGACTGATTTACGAGGAAAAGATGAATTTCTGACTCACTTCAATGACTGCTATTCAATTCCAGAAAATCGAAACACCCGTGGCTGAAATTTTGTACTGTGAGGAGCTCAGCAGTGCCCTGGTGTGGCCGTTGCCCGTGTTGCAATTTTTCCTTCTGTTCCAAATCAATTTTGCTTCTCCTGTAGTTTTAGATCAATAAGCAGGAAATGGCACATCAAAAGCCAGTGATGCTGCAGGGTGCTTGCTGTCATTTACCTTAAAACCTGGATCTGGAAATCTTTTTTTCCAATCTAAACCTGAAGGTGTTATTTCAAAAATCACTGTAAAGAGTACAATGCTATGAAATAAAGTGAGAGTACTGTACCATCCCCAAAGAAACCCCTGCAGCAGAGGCTGAGAGACAGGATACTGGCCTGCAAGGAGTGAAGCCAAAACAAATGTGCCTGTGAGTTGCTGGAAATGTTAGCTCTGCCTCGTGCTAGCATGAGTAATGACTATGACAGGATTCAGCACACAGCGGACTGTTCATGGGAGAGCGTGGCTTCTGCAGCATCTATTGATCAATGTTTTTTAGCTAGAAAGGCTCATCTGTTGGCATTTCTAAAATATCTTCTTTCACAAGAAGATTGGAGAACATTGGAAACTAAAAATGCTAAACACCCATCAGACCAGAAAGGAGTCTTTGGTATTCTTGCTCTAACTAAAGCTGTGGCAGGAGGAAGATGTGGTGCAGTGTTTGTCCTGATGTGTCCTGTGGTGCCCAAGCGAGCCTGGACCAGCACCCAATGGGGACCGAATGCACCTCAGCCCCCAGCCCTGGTTTTGGCTTCCCATGGCCCTGCAGCCAGCTCAGCAGATGGGCTCTGAAAGCAAATGCAGGCACAGCTGGCTGCTGAGACAAACCTTCCTGCAAAGACAATAACTGGTGCAATGACAACATCCCTGCTTTGTTAGGCAGCTGGCAACTGCTTCTCCTTATGAGATTTATCTCCTCTGTCAAGCCCTTCTTAAGAAAAGCTTTGCTATAAATACCAAATACACCAGCCCAAGCGCAGTCTGTGGTAAATGCTTCCTTGTGCAGAAATTTGTCCTTTCATAAGGCATAGGTCTAAGCTGGCTGCACTCTGTGCAGATTTGAAACCTGGTGCACTTTTCACACACAGCTGATCTCTGAATTAGACCTGTTAAATGAATATACCAGCTAATTACACACAAATCCTATCAAGGGATTTTTCCTCTTCTGTCAATGAGGCAAGCTTGTAATATATGCAAAATGGTTTAGAAAGCTTTTTAGCAGAACTAAGTTAGGAAGCATGGCTGCGGTTGTTTTTCATCTGCTGCTTCAGAAAGTGAATTCTGAATTCCCAGCCTACCTTACCTGGGCCTCTGTGTTTACACCTGGAGATCTAATAAGCAACAGAAGGCCAGAAAATGCAGCTGGGAAGCAGATCACCAGCAGCTGCTCTAAGGTGACAGAGCCCTGGCTGGCAGTGCAGCTGTGATGAGATGATCTGCATGAGCAGTGGCTGGGCTGTTACACTTGTGTGCAGCTATATAAATCTGGGGGAAAAAAAAAAAAAGAGTGGGTTCACAGAGCTGGAATCCTCTGTTCAGGTGAATGGTTTCGTCCCTGCTGTGACAGAATTCTGCCTGTTAAGCATGTTGAAGTGGAGCCTGGATATTAATTCATTATCATTCACACCTTGTTGTCTGGTAATTATACCTTTAACCTCCATCATGATCTGACATATTTTGTCTTTTAAAAAAATTAATAAATCAGGGAATTGCATGTAAAACGGCAAGGTCAGGTGAACATCGCTTGGGTTCTAAAGTCAGATGCTGTTGAGCTGTGTGCTCCTTCCTGCACCAGTAACACCACCCCACAGTGTCAGAGGCTGTGCTCGCCCTGTCCCATCAAACCAGAGCTATATAAAGCTTTCAAGTTAAATCACAGAGAGTATATGGGCCAGATCAGCAAGGTGCTTCCAGCTGCAGACAATTCCGGCTCCACCTAATGAGGCTATGGCATTGAAAGGAGTTGCTTGCAAAGGAAGAAAAGAGACCGGAATAGTAAAGTGCTAAAACACGAGACTGGTTTGTAGATAAGAATTTAAAATGTGTTAGAGGAATGTGAATGACTGGTAATTTTGTGTGCGTGTGTTTGGAGTGAGGGGAGTAAGTGAATAGGGAGCGCAACTTGATTGCACAAAATCAAAACCTAAACTTGCAGTGCTGGAGAGGTGGAGAGCTGTGGCTGCTCCTTAATCAGGGCTCGAGTCCTGCTGCATAGCTCCTCACCGCTCTGTGCCGTCCCCACGGAGCTCCTGCTCGAAAAGCTGCGCTTTATAGCAGAGTGCAAATGTAGCACAGCCAGTGTCTTTATTACTGTAATAATTTGCAGGGCTGGCACTCTTTGGAGGAGGAGGAGGAGGCATCAGCTTAGCAAACATGGACTGGGAGGCTATTCTGAGAATAGCAGGCAGCCTTAAAAGAGGATCTGCAGCAGGCAGAAGAGATGACTGATGAGCAGAGAGGAGAGGCAGGTGGCACTTCAGGGAGCTGTTCAGGTAACGGGATACATAATGGAGTGATGCAAGGGCTGGAGGGGGAAAGATCTCCCGTTACCCGCTGGCTCTGTTTCTGGGTTTGCAGAGGTAGCCGCCTGGCTCTTATTATTCATTTCCCACCAATATCTTGACTGCTAGCTCCTGTACTGGCTCTGTCTCAGAGAGCTTGTTCTGGACAGAAGGGAACGGTGCCCTCCTGCTCTGACTGATGAGAAGCCAAATGCGTCAAGGTTTGGCTTCCTCCCGAGGCATTAGCCCCTGGTAGGGAGTCGGCACATCGTTCAGAAACCAAAGCTGTCAGGACAAGGCATGTTTTCTGCTCCTCTGCTGACTGATTTTCTAGTTTCCCATCTCTGTTTAGCATGTCATTTTGCCTGTGAATGACGTAATTCTGGTGCGGCTGCTGCTGGGTGCTCAGTGGCCGGTCACCACCCGGCGGGGACAGCTCCATCCCTTTAGCACGGACCTGGCTCTACACACGTCCACGACGCAGTGCTGGCTGGGGTGGTGCCCTGGATTGTTCAGTGCCCATGCTCCATCCTGGTCATCTTTATTTCCTGATTTTTATGCCATTCAAAAGAGTTAGAGATATTTTCTTCTCAGACCATCAATTTTAAAGAGAAACAAACTGCAATTAAACAGCAGATTGATCCTTCTCCCCCAGGAGCTACTAGGCTTAGTGCAGCCCCGAGGCTTGCTGTGATTTTACCTCCTCTAACATGGGTGAATGTTTTTTTGCCTCCTGCCTGCACCTGGCAGGATGCTCCCCAGCATCCCTCGCACAATGACGTCCCTGTCTCACCCTGCACCTCCAGCTGCAGCGCGAGCATCCCGGGGAAGCCTGCAGCAAGCGCTGCCCATGCTGTGCCCTCCAGCATCCCCACGAACGGACCTCAGCCAGCCCTGCCTCGTTGCCCCATCCCAGTGCAGGCCTGTGGGAGCAAGTCATGCTTCTGTGAAGGGAACTTGCTGGCTGCATCTGCAGCCGTAAAGCTGCGTGTCAGCAGCCTCAGCTGGCGGCTGTAGGAGAAGCGGCAGGAGCAGGCCAAGGGAGTGCAGCGGCTGTGTTTTTCCCTGGTATGGAGGATGCTTGGCTCTGCTGTTGCTGTGCATGCTGTGAGGGTCCGTGGTGGATGCAGGGAGGGGATCTCTGCAGCCAGCAGCCAGCCCTGCCTGCCTGCAGCAGCATCGCTGGCTGCAGCCTCGTGCTCCCACTCGCAGCAGGGTTTGAGGAGCTGTGCCAGGCACCAGCATAGTGCCACCACTCCCTTGGAAAGTGTTTATTACTGCTCTCTTTGTATCGCTGGGCGAGATGATTTCCTTGTAGATAGGAGCAGTGGGTGGGTGTGAGAATAAAATGCAGGAAGCCTTGCTGCCAGCGCTCCTCTCTGAGCAGGTGGGAACTGTAAGAAGAAAACCACCAGCTCCAGATCACCGCCTTGTGCTATTCTAATGTTTGAACTGTGCATGTGGGAAAAGCTCCTGCCTCTAATGCAAAGCACAGGCTTAGCTCTGTCTGCCGGGTTGGCAGTTAGAGGCTGACGTTACAGGGGAGAAAAGCAATACAAACCAGTCCTGCCAAACAGAGAGCTGGGACGAAGCCCAGGTAAAACAGCACCTTGCTGACAGTGGTGCCTGCAGCCGGGACACAATGCCTGCACCAAGCATACCGGGGCCGTCCCCTTCTCCTTGCCCATGCTCACAGTGCGGCCAGGTCCAGCCGCTGCCCTTGCAGTGCTTCCCAGAGCAACAAGGCGCGTGAGGTTATGTCAGCCATCCAAAGAGTAATTTGAGAAAAGCAGCGCTGTGATGGGGTGCAGCATTCCCTCTGACACTGACCCAGGGCAGTACCCCAGCTGGGGCGTTCTGCAAGTAGCAGAGGTGCTCTTTGTGGCTTCTTTGCAAAGACAAGCATCTCCCTGTGCTGCACACAGAGGGTTTTTCAAGAGCGATGGCTCCTTCCCTGCCTGGAGCTTCCCTTTGGCCGGCTCCGCTCCTGCTGGCAGCGGCAGTGGCAAAGCTCGCTGCTGCCCACCTGGAACTGCTTACAGACCTGGCAAAAATGATTTAAACTCAAAACACTGTTTCCATGCTGGTGTATTTTTTTTCAGCATTTTGAGAACAAAACACTTGCCCTCACTTTGTTTTATTTGAAGGGATGTTGTTTTTGAAAACTCCTTAGGAAAGCCTTCAAAACAAACTAACAAGGAAACCAAATGCTTCCTGCCAGACAAAACATTTTCTCTGCTGGTGTTCCACATTACTGAATGTCTTGGTTTCAGGGTGACCCAACACAACCGTTGTGCAGACAGGGAGACAGAAACTTGGACATTGTGCATTTAGCTCGCAAGCTGCCTGACCACCACACCCCACAAAACCAGCTTACACCTGTGTTGTTGGGTCTCTGTGCACACTTGGGAGCATTTCACAACGCTTCAAGCAGAGAAGCCACCCTGACCCACCAGCTGCAAAATGCCTGCAAGCGGCATCGCTCGCTGAGGCACCAATGTCCTGTAGCAGCTGCATTAGTCAAAGCAAAGGGCACAGAGAACTTCATACATCAAGATGCCAATATGCCTCGGCTGGTTGCTGTGGATGTTATCCGTGTCTCATTGTACGTGCTTGTCCTCGCTCCCTGAAATTTTGCAGAAGGGTCTTGAATAATATATATTGCATTAAGCAGGCATCCGGTGCTGAAAAATAAGAGGGCTGACACTGCTAATTCAGCTAGCTAGGCAGGTATTAAAACCAAACTGCAGGTTGAGGCATCTACTTTGTCTTTTCTCTTCCTTCTCACTGTGCCTGGAGTCCTCACAGTGTCCAAGGCACTGCCTGCATCCTGGCACAGGGTGAGAGAGCATCAGCACAGATTTCTGCATCGGGAGCCTAATGCCAACTGTGAGCCATTTGCACCCTTGTGAGTTATGTGCAAAATCAAATAGATACCAAAAAAAGCAGGGTATGCTGAAGCTCCTACGGCAATGCTGTGGAGGGTAGGTGGCAAATCCCTGCAGAAGTCCTGCTAGCTAATCAGAACGGAGCTGGGGGCTGCTGTGGAGGCAGGTTCCAGGCTGCACTCCTGCCTCCACGCTATTTCAGTGTTTGTTTCTCACATTGGAGCAAACAAAGGACAGGGAAGAAAGCTCTTGGGCTGTTGCCCTGCTCTTCTGTTGCGAAGTTGACCGGTCCCTTTTGCTGCAGTGCCTCAGACAAGTGTCATCTCTGTGAGTTTTGTGCTCTGCAGCCAGGTTGTCCTCATCTGCCACAACAACGATGATTGAAAGGCGCATGCTGTGGCTTCTCTGTGCGCTGCTGTCAAACCACCGGCAGTGGGAATAGCTGAATTCGGAGCTGAAAAGCCCAGTGCTGCATCAGCATCCCGAGAGCAGAGGTGCAACCTGAACCCACCTTCAGCCTGGGGCAGAGGTGGGCAGAATCCCTCACTCGGTTCTGTGCAGCGCTTTGAAGACATCAAGCGCTGAGGGGAAAAAGGGGGTGGCAGCAGAAATGGTGCTTGAAATGGAAATGTTCCCATTTCCATCAGTATTTTTTCTCTGCCTTTAGAAAAGTACATTGAAATGTATCATCAAAGGTAACATCCCTGCAACGCCGGGGAAAGAGCAGCTACAGTGGGGAGGCGAGAGCCAGAACCCTCCTCCTGGAGGAGCGCATTTGTGGAGGGAAGGATGAAAATGCAAATCTGAAATCAATCCATCTCTCTGCCTCGTGCGCTTTGGCCGTTTATAGCAGTTTAAAGTGAAGTCAGTCGCTGAGGACAAGAAGAGAAGCTTGTAAATCCATTTACTACTTTCTGTGCTGAAGGAGAAGCAGTGAATTTATAGTGGAAATGCAGTAAGTGCACGGATGAGGTGTTCCACATTAGCAGTAGAGGATGGCTCAAAAGCATCGGAGCAAGCCTCAGCAAACAGAACGCCTTGGGACACGGATGCATCGGGCAGCGCTGAGGACCCGGCCTCCCTGTGCCACCCTGCTCGGAGCGGTTCCCAGGGGCACAAAGGTGCCTGCACCACGTCTCCCTGTGCTCCCCCTCTGCTTGCAGTGTCCTTGTGCAAAACAGGCACTGTTCTGGTGGGAAAAGGAGGATGAGCGTGCCCCCGTCCTTCCTGCGGGTGGCTGTAGAAGCCGATCTCGAGGTGGTCATGTGTTTGGGTACGTGCATGTGCTCGGTTACTCCTCAGACACAAGGCTGGGATGCTTGGGAAGTAAAAAGGTGCCATAACACACCACAAAAACAACCCCCAGAAATGCCATTTAGGATCGTCTTAGCAGTATTCCAGGAGAAAGGACTACCTCCAGTGTGGCATGTTATTCATAAGCTGTTGGTGTGAAAAGTAAGTGCGTTATATTTTCTTTATTCACCACATTTTGTAACAACAGTAAATCACAGCGCGGATTACCTTGTCGCCGGCCCCAGGTTTACCGAGGACGCAGCAGCGAGCCCCGAGGGGCCGTGCCATTAATCCCGCTCTGGAGCAAGGGCTGCCATTAGTCACTCGCAGCTTCGGCACCGGTGACTTTCAAGGTGTACAAATCTCTCGTTAGATACATCCCATGTTCTGCAGATGGCCATTCTGCCTTCTCGCTGCGTGCACTGGAACATGCCCAAGTATACAGAAATGAGAGGAGAGATTGTTAGGGCTGAATTTTTTTGTTCGTTTTCAATGGGATTTTTTTCCCCTTTGCTCGGCGCACATCCTGGGCTTTGATAAACGAGTCTCACTAGACACTGTGGTAAGCCAACCTCTGCTAATATTCATTATGCAGAACCCACCAGGAAATGGTCTGAGTCAGGGAAATGGAAAACCTTTAGAAGATAAAAAGATGTATATATATATATATATATTTTTTTTTTTTTTTTTCTGTTTCCCCAAGGAAACTAATGTATAACACTTAACATTTCTGGGATGTTTCAGAATACTTAAAAACAGACCTTTCAGAGCCATGTGCGCTCTCAATGCACCCAAAACATCGTAGCAAAGATGCAACGATTTAGCCACGGGCAAAGACACAGAGCAGGCACCCTTTTAGCTCACAGAGAAGGAGTTCAGAGGTGGCTTAGGAGCCTGATGTGACAGAATGGGAAAGAAGGCGCCCAGGTGGGGACTGGCTGCGTGCCACCGAGGCCGCGCCCTGCAGAGCGGGGATGCTTTCGTCCCGCGGTGAGGGACCAGCAGCTTCCTCCAGGGAGCAGTTGTGCAGAGCGCTGGCTTCCAAGGCACGCGAGGAGAGCTCAGTGGGAAGCACGGAGCCTGAGTGGTTTGTTTTCAACTCTTTATTTTTCTAACAGCCAAATATTTTGGAAACACTTTGTCAGTTGTTACAGTAGAAAGTGCTTCGACAAAGGCCGGGAAGGACGCAGACCCCAATTCAGCAGTTCATCCATATTCAGCGGGATTTTTTCTGAATCAAAGCTTTAGTCCCTGCCCCAAAGAACTTGCACCCAGCGGACAGAAGACAAGTGGCACAGGCTGTGCACATATCACGCCCCGCTGTGAACAACTGCAAAAACTGACAATTACAACCCATTTCTAGAAAGTTGCATCAGATTAACGAATAACACGATCCTTTTTAACAGATTCTGTTGAGCTGCTGTAATTTTCTGCGCACTCGAATGAGTGGGAATGTGCTCAAATTGATTTAAATCTCATTTACATTACTTTTGCTTTCACTGCAACCCACACAGCCGGTTTTAAGCAGAGATAACCATGTCTGGAAGGGGTTCCCACCCATCCAGTGCGGCATTGTCCTTCGAGCGGTATGAGACGCCCAGAAAGTTCCCTGGCAATATGAATGAAAATGAGATCTGAAATTCCTGAGATTTCTACAGTAAACAAAACAAAACAGAAAAAGCCCCAAAGCAAATGGTTTTCATTTAAAGGGCAGGTTTTCAGATATTACAAAAGGGAAAGAAAGAATATAATCCTGTTTGTGAGTGGAGTTAGGTCATCTGTAAAAGCCTCTCAGAATATTATCTTCCCAGCTAATCGCCGTATTGACATTTGCCTGTTTCATTAGAGCTGAGTTTTTACTGCATTGCTGAGGTTAGAACCTGACTCATCTGTCATGGTCAGGACTGGTTTGTAATTTCATGACTGTGGAATAAAAAACATCTCTCCCTCTCTCTCATTTTAACTGGCTGGGTTGAAAGTGTCTTTGCAGATTTCCCAGGACTGGTATTTTTTGCCTTGATTGTTCTTAGATATTTTTTCTCATAGATTTCTGTTTCATTCAGGAGGCAAACAACAGTTATTTTTTAAAAAGGGCCATGTTAGAACACCTTTGGAAAAGATACTTTAAAAAAGTTAAATATATGGCATATACTGACATGCAGATGTCAGCTATAGCAGATGTAAGGGCTTGCAAAGGGAGGAGGAAATAAATGTAGTCTAAAACTGCAAAGGAAAAACAGTCCAGGCCAGAACGAAGTCAATTATCCATGTAATAAACCGCCGTGGCTACTGACTGAACAGATAACCTCACGGTCTCTGTGAGACGCTGACAGTAAACTTTGCAGCAAAAGGGAAGCGTCAGAGAAGTTTTATGCACATGCAGGAAACAGATCGGCGTCTGAAAGGAGACAAAAGTTTTCTGCAGAATTCTCCTTTACCCAGGGTAAGAGTTCTTCTGGCATCACCCTGCTAAACCCAGAAATGCTCCGCATCATTATTATGTAAATGTATTTATTCCCTTCCAGAGTGTTTCTAAGGTTTGCTGGCTGCACTACAGATACTTTTCTCCACCCACGTGAATGTTATCTGGATTTGGCAGCAAAGTTGTCATGAAACACTTTAACTCTTCACACATTGATGGCCTATTTTGTCTGAAAGCGATTTTCCTTTTGCGTCAGTGCCGGCTTTCTGTCCCTTCATGAAGTGGTATTTTGCCACTGGCTCTTTTTTTTTTCCCTAATGAAGATGTTTGTTTAGGAACATGGAAAAGTCACAGACAAAACACAGCATGATTTTTCCATAACGTAAGAATAACAATGCTGAACATACGTAGTTTCTGCAGCGTCTTTGCCTCGGTGGATGCCGAAGGCGCGACCGGCGGAGCAGGACTCTGCGTTGAGAGGCTGAAGGGAGCTGGCAGAGCAGCTCGGGACAGGTTTGTGAAAGCGTGGAAAATGGAAAAGCAGCAGCCGAGGCAGGAGCAACACAGCGTGTTTTCTGCTAACCCAAGCGCTCACTGCAGCGTTCTCCTGGCTGCATGCCCTCCACGGCGCAGCGGCTGCACGGACCCCGCCGTCGGTTTGGGACTGTGGCGTGACCCCGCCTGCGGTCGGACGGAGGCATTTCCAGCTGGCTGCAGAAGCAGCGTTTTGGATCCAGAGTACTCAAAGAGCAGAAATGTTGCTGCATCAGATCTTTAGAAATATCCAGGGGTAAGGAACAGGATTTTGAGGATTAACATTTTCTGTGTAGGTACCTGATGTAGCATGCTGGAATTTAAGTCTCTTTGTGGATTTAGCCAATTAGCCTTTCTCTGCATCAGCACTTCTGTACCTCCCAGGAGCGCTGGCGGATAGACACACGGAACATTGCAAGGATGTCAGAAAATGCCTTGTTAGAGACCTGCTAGGATCTCACATAGACAATCCATATGTATATAAACTATTTTACATGTAGAATATGCACAGTAATTTCACCATCAGTCTCTCCAGCGGGATGTGAACCGTGGAAGTCTGCAGCCACCAGATAGAGAGACAATGATCTCTCTGCCGCATTTGGGTCTTCCTTGATCTTCCCCGTGATGACTCAACCTCGTGCTACTTTAGCTGGTGGAAGATTACAGGACAAGGTCTGTGGTTTTGTTTATTATTGTCCACAGGGAGGGCTACGTCTTTGCCAAAGGAAACTCTTCAAGTGCTATTCCTGCAGCAATCCTCTGGCTAAGAAGCAAACGTATAATTGGATCAGTTGTGCGTGGTATGAGGATGTGGGGCTGCCTGCTGAAACTGGCCGTGAATAATCACCTGCTCCTGCACTTCAGCCGGCTGCGAGGATTTCAGGAGCACACAGATGTTAGTTACACAACATAGGAGGAAATCCCCCCCAAATGTCCTTATTTTTGTTGAACGACAAAATACATCATCAAAATGATCACCTGGATGTTGGCAGAAGGGGAGAGAGGGAGCCAGAGGGAGGCTGCTGTGGCGAATTTTTGCTGTCACAGAGATGGTGACTGGAGAGAGCTGAAGGCAAGCCCGCCGATGTGGCAATTTGTACAGTTTTTAAGGCATACATCCAGAGACCGAGGAACGTGAAATTGTAATTAGCAGAGAAAATAGGAGAGATGGAATCAGCCTCTATCAAGGACAGCTAAAGCATAGCCTCCAAAATGGCTGTGTCAGACATTTAACTGATGTGCGTTTTCAGACGCTTATCTAAATTAGTTATTAGAACACAATCAGCTCCGTGTCTCAACCTCTGGTGGTAATGTCCCTGAAGTTATATCAGGGATAAATTTGTCCTGTTTGCTCAGGGTAAAGAACTAAATTCCTCTGATGTGCAGACCTCGAATCTCCTTCTGTGTGCCTTTCTCTTCAGCGAAAACTGTTCCCACTTCCCTCTGCTAAAGACAATAATGTTAACAGCCTCCAACGTATCTCCTGCAGCACGCCGGAATCGGCCGTGAAGGCCGTTTGCAGAGGCAGCAAACAGTTGGGGTTACACAAGTGTAATTGAGGGCAAAATCTGTCCTGACAGATCCCGGTGCTTTTTCGAAAAGGAGATGTAATTCCACGTGAAATTTCTCAGATCCCCAGGAAGGACGCGTGACTTTCTTCACAGCCGTGTGATTTATTTCGCTGGCCTGTGTTCTGCAGACGAAAGTGAAGGTGAAGGTTAAATAACAAGTTTGCTCTATTTATGGCATGGGTACCTGTCTTCCGTGACAGTGTGATCGCTCTGAGCCGAAGACGCTTCAAAACCTGAGCGACCAAGTGCTTTATTAATTGCTGCACAGTAATTGGGAATTCTGCTGCTGTGACAGCTTCCTCCTGCACCGAGGGATGAGAAGCACCATCAGCGCTGTACCCAGCGACGTGCTCACCCCCAGCCTCACCGGTCTGCGCTCGACCCGAGCAACGCGGAGCGCGGCCTAGGAGGCCTGGCAGGCGTGCAGACAAAGGCCGTAACGTTTCGCACCGCGTTGGTTTGGCTTTTGTTGAAGATGCTTGACACGCTTTTACTCTCAGTGCTGGTAAACGTTTATTTATTGACGAGAACAACTCGGGGAGAACGCCGGCGTGCCAAGCGCGGGCACCGAGGCGCTGTGGCTGGGCGCTGCGGGCTTCGGGGATGGAGCCCCCCCAGCCGGCCCGGCCTTGCTAGGCCTC
>VXAV01006894.1:0-22649 GCA_013399715.1 Alectura lathami | reverse complement strand
AGTTTCTCTTTTTAAAGCGTGAAAAGGAGACGCTGGGGACCAGGGGTGGTGGGAGGCGGACAGCGTTAGGGGTTTCGCCGCTGGAACTGGCTGCTGGAGGGATGGCTGGGAGGAAAACAGTGTGGCTCATTGTTGGGCGCCCGGCCCCCCAGCTGTATTTTCGCACGCTGGTTGCAGTTATTTTTGATTTACGGACTTCTTACGCGGAGTTTTTCCTGGAAGCAGCGGTGTTCCTGGAGATGAGAGGCTCGGGTGTTTCTGTGCAGGCAGCGGGCCGGTGCCTGTTTACTCCCCCGTGGCAGTGCCCAGTCACTGAGATCCCGGTGCTGTTTGTGTGCAGCTGAAACAAGAAGCCCCATCCGTTGGCCCTTGCTGTTACAATTCAGTAGGGATGCTTACCCAGAGCAAACCAAAGTGACATCATTCACGTAGTGTGCCCTTGCTTAAATACAAATTTCACCCAGATAAAAGCGCTGTGTCAAAAGGGGTGCGTGCTGTAAAAGGTGCGTGTCGGGTGCCCAGGTTGGTGGGCAGAGTGTAATGTTTTCTGTGGTTCTGGTATTACTAGGCAAGCGTTTGTTTTGTGTACACTGCTCCCTTAGGATTGAGAAATCCGTGGTGGCTGAGAGGGATGGCAGTGTTTCTGTAATAATAAAAGCACTTCTGGTAAATGCGTCTTCTCTTGGCCTTACTCCCTGAGTTCATCCTGTAGAATTATGGACAGGGCAGATTTTGGTGATGTGGTTGAGCAGTGATTCTAGGGGTTTGTCTTGTTTGTTGCTGAGGGCTGGATGGAGGAGGGAGGTGGATTCACACAATGCCCAGGCTCGGGAGCTCATTGTTCTTTGCTGTACACTGCTGTGTTTGGGACTCTGTTCTCGCACAGCCATGGTCTCCTCTCCTCGGAGCGGAGAAGGACAGAACGGAAGCATTTTCGGCCTCTTTCCTCCTTCTCCAGAATGGCCTTTTGGTAACCTTGCAAAAAGCCAAAATAGCAAATTAGAAGCTGCAGGATGCCAAAGCCTTCTGTATGTTCCTCCCTCCTCGCTTCCCAGTGCTGGCTCAGCCTCTCTGTAAGTGAACGTATAAAGGAAGGGAGCACACGAGGTGAGGCTCTGAAGTACACTGCTGTGAACCCCTCTCAACTTTCTGTAATGCTCTGCCTTACCCCTGCCCCAGTGAGAACCCAGCCAGCCTGCAATGAAAGCTGCTGCTCCCGAGATCTGCGTGTTGGTTGGGGTGCTTGCTCTGGGGGCACGTGGGCGAGGGAAACGGCTGCCAAGGGGGAGCGCTTCAGATGGATGCGTTGGGATGATGAAAGTAAAAGGAAGTGTATGGAGACCAGAAGGTGATCTCAGTGTAGGCAGTTTCCTTTCCTGATGATTGTTTAATGTTTTTTGTTTTTACAGCAGCATCTGTAAAAGCAGGAACAATTATAGGGTGTGCTGAGGCTGTGGCAGAGGCTGCGAGGGCTTGGGCTGCCCCATGGGTCGGGTGGTGGGGGCATGGTGACGTCTTGGTTGGCCCTGATAACCTGAACTAGGCGGTGATGTGGAGGCATGCAGAAGGGGGAAAGAAATAATGTGGGTGTTGAGGGATAGATGCCAGTGTGTTAGGTCCTCTGGAAAAAGTGTAGAGAGGAGGCGGCAGGACTGTCACAGCTGCATGGAGCATTGGCTGCATCGTGAGGATTCTGAGTTGTTTCTAACTCTCTCTAGCTGGCTGTAACTGGGGTAAATGACTTCCTTCATCAGCTGCCTTACCTGGGTAAAATGTGGATCAAAAGCAGTTAGTTTTTTGCGCGTAGCTTTGGTGTGGCTAGCAATATTTTGAGCGTTACTGTAGGTCGCTGCCAGTGCAAATGCTGTGGTGTGAGTGCACGGGGAGGCACAGTGAAATGCTGGTGCTGCCCCTGTGGCTTTAGTTTCTGTGCTGTGGGGAGGGATAACTCCATCTGGGCAAAGCCCTTGGTGTCCCTGTGCAAAATGGCATGCAGTTCTCGGGTGGAAAAGGTAAGTGGAGCCAGGAGAGGCAGACCTGCCGTAAGCAGTAATTACAGAGCTGGGTTAACAAATGGTGGCTTCTTTGCATCCAGGAGGTTGCTGCACCGTGGTGGGTTTTTGTATGCGTGCAGAAGTCTGTCTGCTGGAGTTGTGGGCATAGGCTGTGTGCTGGCACAGCACTAGGGCAATAACCAACAGCATTCACAACTGTGAGATGTGGTGTGTGTAATTCTTAATGCTGATTACAGCCTAGGTGAGAAAGATGGTGTGTTGATGTCGCTGTTTAGCTGGTCTTTTAAATAGCATGTTATTTGTAAATTTACTATCATAGCTGCAAAATGTGTGTCTCTGTTCTAGCCATACTGGGTGGTTGTTCTGCCCATAAAGAAGTTATTTCACTTTTGGGAGTAGGAGGAAAAAATGTGCTATGAGCATATAGAATTTTGCAAGTCTGTGTTACTGGCTGTGTAATAGCACAGCAGAACCTGTGTTATCTCCTCAGCATTGCTGCTCATACATTAAGGTTGCCTGAGGGTAGCTTTGATTTCATTACCTGCCATGTTTAAGGACACTGTAAGCTTCAGCAGCACACTGTGCTCCATGTTGCTGGCGCAGGAGTACAGTGCTTGATTTATAGCTAATTTCTAGTTTATAAGAAATAATGATGAGTGGAAAACATACAGTTAGATGTTATCCTGAACAAGATGAGTAACTGCACACACTTAAAAGGGGACACTGGGGTTATAGTTAGCTGTTAAAAGGAAGGAAAAAAGAAAATGGTTCTCTGACTTTGAGGTATGCACTTTTTTTTCAGAAGATGGCTTAGTTATCGGTAGACTAGTTATGAAGTTTGTCATTTATCACTCTGGTTGTGCTATGGAAATGTAACTGTTTCAGCTGCATGATATTCAAACAAAATCATCCTTCATGACTGAAGAGATGCATGGTATCTGCAGCTCAGGCTTTGCATTTAAACCAACAAGCTTAAAATAAGGCATATTAAAACAAACAGACAAAAAAAAAAAAACCCACAAAAACTACCTTGGAACTGGAAACAGAACAATATTGAGCTGAGATCTGTTTGTTTTTGTGTGTGTGTGTTTTCTTAAAGCTTCGTGAAACAAATCTTTGAAGTTGGTCTGTTGCAGCAGGGAAATAGAGGAGTGCACGGGACTGGCATTGGAGGGCACGGTGAGGAGGGGACTGGGGCTGCACGGGGTTGGGAATGGTGGTGCCAGCAAGTTGCTAGGAAGAAAATCTGCCCACTTCTGGGAGCGATAGGAGTGTCGGGGAGCGGAGACCACAACGCAGTATTGTGCTCTTTATGTTGGCTTGCCAGCAGCATTTTGCACAAGCTTTTATAATGTTGGTGACTGTGCCCAACTGCTCTTTTCAGAGAGGCTGATGTATGAACAAAGGAGCAAAGAAGATATGAATGCTACGCTGGCTCCTTTTGATTTAGAATTCTACTGAGGCAGAGAATTGCTGTAAGTGACTGAAAAAACAAACAGATCGAAATATTAGCTGACTATTCCCCATCTCAATGGCTGTTTTTCTTTTTTTTGCATACAAATGTCTGTTTAGTTCACTGAGCATCCAGAATAGTGTGGTGACCTAGTGAAAAGTGATACTGGCGTGGGTGCAAACAGCAGCTTTCCCTCTGTGCCTAATGGGGATAGTGGTGGCTTTTTTGTGTATGAAATTCTTAGAAATGTGTGCGTGAAATGCACCGTGTCCGTGCTGGTGGTGGTTCTCTGAAACGTGTGCCTAAAGGATTGCGTTTCTGCTTGGCACCTTAATTCTGTTAAAAGTGCAACTTGGAAAATACAGATCAGCTTAGGTGGTGTGTAAATTTGTTAGATTCAAAAGTGAATTTACAGCCAAGTTGCTGAAAACCAGGTAATTATCGGAACATGCAGGCTGTCTTTTGTTCTTGCAGAACATGAGTGGCAGAGGCTTGTTAGCTGCTTGAAAATTCAAGATAAATGGCAGAAAACAAGGGCTCGTTAATGCCGAGGTCTTAGTTAATCTATTGTACCTGAGTATATTTTAAAATTGTTACTGTGGTGTTTTTTGTCCCTGATCCTGACAGTCATTTTAGCTACGTAGCAGGATTTCTGATTGACGGTGGTGAGTGCTGCGTAGTGTTCTCTCCTGCATGCAATGAAGCTTGTAGTGCACACACATTTTCATGACCAGCAGTACTAATGAAGCTTGTGTTCTTGTAATTCTCTTCAAGAAACAGAGCAAGTCCTGAAGTTTGCCCCCTGCATCCCCAGCTCCTTTTTCTTTTTCTCCTGTCCCTCATCACAGTTGAACGGGCGCGGATGTGCCCACTGACTTGCTGGCTGCCCAGTGGAGCTTGAAGTGCTGGGCTCTGTCTGGCCATGCCTCAGTGGGGATGTAATTAGGGTTGTTTTTTTTTCCCCTATCCACTTGCTGGTTTGCACAAAACTTCCAGGAATGTCGGTTGTTGCTGAGATGACGGCCGTGGTAGGCTTGGTTGGAATTCATTATGCACCAGAATTACTGGCGTGGCACGGGAGGATGAGGGATTGAGGAGGGGAGGAAGCGAGGGGATTAGGGATTTTTTTTTGTTTGTTTTTCTTTCCCTCCAAGAAACCAGGTTGAAGGAGGAGAACAGAAGTTCTGTTGCCTCGTGCTCATAAATATTTGGATCTGTGGCAGTTTCTCGTTAATGTTCTTCTCTTTGGTACAGTTGGCTGTTTTGGGGTGGAAACAGCTGAGTTCTTGGACCCATCGTCCTGTAGACGGAAGGGCTGTTAGTGACCAGCTGGTCTGGGAGCAGGCACCTCGTTCAGCTGCTGTTTAAAAAACACAGAGGGAATTTTCATGTTATGTATTATGCTAAAAATAAATAAAGAATGTTAAGGAGCAGAAATTATTAGTGAGAAATCACTGTTAAGATTTGAGAAAAACAAGCTTTTGTTCAGTTTGCCGTGGCTCTTGGTGGGTTTTTATACCAACTCCCCAGTAAATGACTTCTTATCTATGGTAAGCCTAATTCATCTGAAAGGACTGAAATTTAGAGTTGATGGATCTTACTTGATCTCAGATATCTTGTAAGCCATAGATATTAAATTCTTAAGCTGATATTGTGCTAAGCTCTTGATCCTGCAGCCAGATTTCTGTACCTGGAGCCCTGGCAGTCTGAGTGTGTGCAGGGGGGAGATCTGCCTGGGGGGACTGTTGGTCATGCACTTAACCTGTCCCTGCTTGTGCCTCAGGTGTGGTCCGGGGCCGTTAATGAGTTACTGCAGAATGAGTTGCAGTGCAACTTAATGAATGTTAGCAGCTCTGCAGCGAGTGCCATCTATCTCTCCAAAGGACAGGTGACTTCAGGCAGCCTGTTTGCTTCCCTCCTTTGGTAAATGGCTCCGAGCACTTAGCCCAGAGTGGCTGTGACCCCTGGGGCCTCATCTGTGCATTCCTGCCTTGAGTCAGCAGGCTGTGCTGCTCCGCAGACCTGGGCGTTAGGGACCTGATGGTCCCTGACCTTGGTTTGGCTGGGCTCTTACCAAAAGCTGCCTGTGCTTCTGGCAGCAGAACCTCTGGTGAAGGCAGTTTTTAAGTTTCTTAAGTGAGAAACTGTTCTAAGCGCGTGCAGGCTGTGGGAGAGCTGAGATGTGTCGTAGGCTGTAAACTTGCAGAGCTGCTGCTCCAGGCATTAGGGCAGACTTGTGATGCCAGAGGTGGGTGTGCTCTGTGCTGACGTTGCTGTGGTCTCACAGGAGCTCGTGGCTGTGCTGCTGTAGACCCGTTCCTCCAATAGTTACACGACTGCGTCGCCCTGTAAAGCAGGGTGATACGGGCGTACGTATGTTGGTGGTGGAGCACATGATTAAACCATGTTTGGTGGCTGCATTTCAGGCAACCAGTTCTTGCCCTGGTTTAAAGAGACATGGCAAGTTCAGTTAGTAATTGCCTAAGTATTACAGGATGTTGGGCTGTCAGAAGCTTTGTGCTGGATGTCAGTTATTAAATATTTCTGTTAAAGAATGGTGAATTTTCAAAGAAGCCTATACATGACTGCATTTGAAAATGGGGGAAGAGCACAGGTTTTAGGGTGAACAACACACAGCGGCATTTGAGCGACCAGCTCCTGTGGTACGTAACATCTGTGCCAGAGTGGTATGTGTTAGATAAAAATGAATACAGCGTCTCCATCAGAGATCTTCTAATGAGGTCGGTGCAGGAGGCTTAAACACTTAATCCTCATTTTTACAAACTCAGAGTGAGATGCAGAAATCTAATTTGTGTCTCCAAGGTCATTCATTTTCAGTTCACGAAACTTAATAGACCTGCCTCTGACCACTGAATTATGCTACTTGCCCTCTAACATGAACCCTTAAGATGAGAAAGTTTACCCGGTGAATGAACTTTAAGGTACCTATGCATTAGAAGATTTAAATGTCCAGCTAGTAAGAGCCATCAGGGGATAAAATGGATTGCCTTAGGTACTTTAGGGCTGTTTGGAGCTGTGCATTTAATTTCCAGTGTGTTTTATTTTCAAGACTACAACTACAGGTTTATCATTAGCACACTCACAAGATATTTTTTTTCTTTGTACCTGCTGTGATTTGCACCTTGTATCTGTGGTTGGTGAGGGAAATCTCCCTCATGTTCTCCAGAGCAGTTTCCATGGTAAGCTTTATATTCCCTGCTTGATTCAGCCAAATGCTGGGCAGAAGCCATGGAGGGCTTTCAGATGATGACAGTGGAGAAATGCTTTATGGCTGTTCTAGTGTTGGCTGGCTGAAGCAGAGTAGGATATTGCTCCAGAGGTTAAGCTTTAAATCAAAGGAGCTGAGATAAAAGGGTGAAATGTGGATAACCCAACGAAGGCGAGTGTTTGGGAGAAATGTGGATGGAGCATGGTAATGCAAGCAGTTCTCCTCAGCCACAGAGGCAGATAAAACAGCCTAGTGCCTGAATAAAGGGAATATGGATTTACAGCTCTTGTGTTTATATGCAGTCTCTTGGAGCGGGGGGATTTTGCCACGCATGGTTATGGGTGATGGTCAGAGTGGTACTTGGATAGAGGAGGGCTGAGTCAGCCGTTCCCACATGCTCGAGACAGAAAAGTCAGGCAGAGTCCATGGTCCCTCCTGACCTGTGGAAGCACCTGTGGCTGCTGCTTGAGTGCTTTCATCAAAGCTCTGGGTGGTGCAGGAGGTGGCAAGGCGGTGTGCACGTGGTCTGGTGATGGCGAATGGAGGCTTTTTTAGTTGTACGAATTCATAGGGAGGTGCTGGAGTTATCAGTGACTCACTTGCTGTGTGTCTAATGTCCACTAGCAGGTCAGCAGAAATCGGTATGGTTTGTAATGTATTTATTTTTATGGCTCTGTTTGTATTCTTTCATAATTCTGCCAGTTTCCCTCCTTCCCTCCTGTAGCCTTTGGAGCTCTGCCTTGTTACTGTTTTCTGGCAGTTAGTGTCATGTTTGAGGATACGTCCCTGTTCCATGAGCCCAGGGCACCATCACAGCCACCGTCCACCACCAGCTTTGCTACACGCTTCTGTAAGCAGCCTATCTGCTTATTTTTCTGGTTGAGAAATGTCATTTGATTCTTATTTCCTGCTTCTCTTCGTGTTGAATAGGCATAGTCTTTTATTGTTGCATTTTATTGTCTAACTGCTCATTCTCTTTCCGTGACTGTAACACATGACACAAATGAAACTGGCTCCACTTGTGTTCTCATTGTATGTCACTTCTCTCCATGCAGGCTTGCTTCAACTCATGAGAGCCCTGTTCTCTTTCCTAAACTAATTATTCATCAAATAGCTACTTCCATAGCTTTTTGTCCCAAAGTACAAGTTTAGTAGGTATGAAGTGGAAGGTAATTACTTCTGTGCATGTATGGTGGGGCCTTCCGAGTCCTGATAAATAATATTCACAGTTTTCCATGCTGAGGTTTTTCCGAAGCCCTAATACACATGTTGGATATTCTTGAAAAGAAAGGCTGGGAGGATTTGTTAATGAGTGAGGCCTCTTGTTTGTAACATCCTGTTTGAAATTACACACGTTTCCTGTATTAAATCCCATAGATATTTTAATTGGGTCATATATTTAATTCCTGAAGGTGGTAAATGGTCATGTTATAAGCAGACAGCAAGAGAGGCTGAAGAGTGTGCACATCTCTAGAAAGAGTTTAGATGTTGTTGGTCTTGCAGTATTTGGGTTGTGCTCCTGGCTCGCAGAGTGACTTGTTGCATGACCTTGAGCTAGACATCTCATGGCAATTGTGTTTTTCTGCTTGTGAAATAGCTGTGATGATCCTTAGTCTTGCCAGGACGTTCTAGGGAATGAGCTGTAGGAAAAGGCCTGTCTTGGTATCTCAGAACCCAGCAAATCTGTGCTGTGGCAGACCTTTATTATTAAATCCGTGGGGAGTTAGATTTCTTGCATTTGCTGTGGTGTGGTGCGGCATTGATAACTGTTTGGTATTTGCCACTTGCCCATCTCAAAGCAGTTGAGGATCTCTGATAACAGCAGCTGTAGAAGATACCTGTTTCTTCAGTACTGAATGGAAGTTCTTCTCACTGGGTTTTAAATGCCTCTTCTGTTAGCTGCTGGACTTGAATTCTTTTAAACTTTCTTGCAAGACATTTATTCTAAAGCTTTAGTAATTGTTCTCGGAACTGTTTTACACTAAAATTCTCCTGATGAAGTTTGCATTTACAGTAATCTGTAGTAAGCTTATTGTAACTTCTCACTCCCTGGTTTATTTGTTTGGGTTTTTAGCAGAAAATACGCACCTTTGTGCCTTGTAATAGCAGCGTGTCTCTCAGGTATTGCTAATGGAGAGCTCCTGTACTTTGTCTCCCTCTTGTTGCTAATTGACTGCTTGCTCATTCAGAGGATGCTTCTGGATCGATGCTGGAGATGCATTCCGAGTAACGTTCCCTCCGCCTCCTTAAAGAGGATGGAATTGGGATTTTGCTTTCAGGTGTACAAAGGTGGAGACAGAAGTTGAACGAGCTTTCAAAGATGGCAAGAGGTGATGTCACCCACGAGTAAGCTGAGGAAAGGTTGTTTCCTGTGTACGTTTGCTTTTGATGAAAATGTTTGTGAGAACCTAGTTTAGTAGCAACATAAGCTGAATCTCATTTAAATTTAGTTCTTTAACATCAGCGTGTGGTTCAGTGGGTGGGTGAAAAAGCCTGAAATGCTCCTTCTCTAGCTCCTTTTATTCCTGGGGAAGAGGAAGGAAGGGCTCCGGAGAAGAAAGTTAAGCAGAAGAGATTAATACTTGCGGTGCAGAAAACTGATTGATCCTTCTGTGATCTCAGATTTTCTGTTTGAAGTCCAGCCAGGTCTGTTCTTTGCGTGGCTGGATGTGTTTCTGAGCTTGTGTTGCCTTTCTCTCTAATCTGTTCTTAGGAGAAGAGGCTGTGGCTGTAGTGAGCTGGTGTCACTGCTAAAAACCAAAGTACTAAAAAACACTAGAATGTGATGCTGTACAGTTACCAAGAATCGTGTCTGGGAGCAGGGAGGGCTTCTTTCTTTCCCTCTTTTTTCTGAAAGTACTTGCACATGTGTATGTGTACGCCGGAGCTCTTGAGTGTGATTTCTTTTCCTGCTGGACTCACTGAATGAAAAGGAAGCTGATGTCTGTTGTGTGCATGTTCCACTCTAGGACAGTACCGAAGAACACCAGACTTGAAAAGGAACTTTTAAGGTGCCACTTTGCTGTGGCACAGAGCCCTTGGCTTCCTTTTGGACTTTATCTGCTCTTCTTTTCTGCTGATGGAGCTCTGGCAGTAGAAGAAGGCTTTGGTGCTGGACCTCCTGGTGAAAGCTTTAACAGGAAGGTTTCCTCAAAAGCATCACAATTTACCAACGTGTGGTGGAGTGTTTGCACATAGGGTGCTCTGTGGTACCGGTAAAACCATGCCCTGCACTGCTGTCTGTGTTTTGTATCCCATGTGCTTTAATCTGTAACAGTCATGAAGGGAAAGGACACGTGATCCATGAACGCCAGCACTGAGAAAAGCCATGTGAAAAGCTGAGAGATGGAAACGTCTGATAGGAACAGGCTGGGAGGTCTGGGGGGAGGCCAATGCCTTAGTTATAAAAGGTATTGTAAATCTAGCAAGTCAAGGATTTACGTGGGAAGGCTGTTTGGGAAGCATCACATACACATCCCTCTGAGGTTGTTGCTGCTTAGTTCCTTGATGCTAACAATTCTCAGGATCATCAGTTCCTGCCTGCAGAAATAGGACTTGAGGGGCCAGCCATCCATAGCAGTCTGACTCTGAGCCGTGGAAGAACGCCTTCTGTTTGAGAGGGCTGCAGACCTCGCGGAAAGCGTTTGTCAGAAAGAGCTCGCAGAGCGTGGTACGTGGCGGATGCGCTTGCTCTAGTGATTTGATTACCTGTGAGTTTGGACTGTAGGTAAATCGGCTGTCAGGGTGGGCTGTAAGTGCCGTCCCTGCAGCACAGTACAATTATATATATAATATATATATAGTTTTAAACTGCTATCAAAACAAACCTCTGCTTCTCTGGGGACTGAACGCTGCAGAAGCTTGTACTGGAGGCTTTCGCATTA
Organism: Alectura lathami; assembly: GCA_013399715.1. Taxonomy (NCBI): domain Eukaryota; kingdom Metazoa; phylum Chordata; class Aves; order Galliformes; family Megapodiidae; genus Alectura; species Alectura lathami. The sequence continues at coordinate 12,068 of VXAV01006894.1, read as the reverse complement.
GAGAGAAACTGCTCAGAGATAAGGGCGTGCAAAATGTCTGACATCAGGGGGTAGCACTGGGTGATGAAATGCATCAAATCACTGAAGGGAAACGCTGACTGAGATGTGCTATGGCACTGCAACACCTGAAGACCTTCCCCTGAGCTGCAGCTCCCTTCCCAGCCCCATCAGGATCCGTGCATCCATCTGAGATACGCTTGCCTGCCATCATTTGTTGCCTATATTCCTGGAAAGGCAAAGCCTTTGCAGAGTCTTGCTTTTTTTGACACTACTGCTGCCCACATTGCTCTGTACTGCTAACTCATTTAGCTGTCTGAAACTTGATGCTCTTGTAGGAGGGAAGAAATATTTACTATGTGTTTAATTCTCAGTGAAGTGTCATAGCTTAAAGCAGTGTGCATTAGAGCACCAGGTTTAATTTTGCCAGCTTGTGCATGTGTTTTCTTTTTTCCTCCAGCATGGGATTTCTTGCTGTTTTCTCTGTGTGAAAAGAGCCCGTGCAGTGTCTTTGGTCATGGCAGAGTCTAATCCAAAAGGAGTTTATATGAAAAATGGACTGGTTTGCTCCTGCACATGACTTTATTCTGTGTGTATGACGTTCATTTGTTGTAGATATTTCTACTTTTATATATTAAATAAGATTTCTGTTGTGACTTTGAATAATTATGAAGTCCAGAATTATAGAGCTGAAGTCACTGAGATGAGAAATGGGTTCACGTTTGGGGTTTGGTTGGTGCTGCTTCTGTATCAGTGGCAGGTTTGATTGCTAACGCCTCGTAAGATGGCATCGATGCACTGGCAGTGGTAAAAATAAGCAGAAAAAAGCTTTCTGGAGGCTTTCAAGCAGTTTGAAACACTTATGACTGGGTTTAGAAAAATGGGAAGGAACCATGGGGATGATTACTAGGGGAGCTTGAGAGTGCACGGTATATTTATGGAGAAGAACTGACACAAAAAAGCGTATGGGCCTGTCTTCAGATCAGCTTTTTGATGTGAAAAGAGCTCCCCTGGAATTACAGGGCTCTGGTTAAATGGTGGCATGAGGTATGTTTAAAAATAGCAAAAAATAGCAAGTATTTTATGCCTGGTCAAATAAGGTTCCTGGCATTCAAAACTTGAATGAAACCTGTGTTGACTTGCATCTGACAGCTCAGGTCCTGTGCTTCCTGGGAAGGAAAATTGCTTTCCCCTCTTCTCCTTAAATTCCATGGTGGCCTGCAGCAGTGAACAATCTCGTACTGCGTTTTCTTTAGAAGACAGGATCTGTAACTCTGTAAGCATGCCTCAGTTCAGCAGTTTAAAAATAGCTTCTCTCATGCTTAAGGTAAGGCAAATTATAATTTGTGGAAACTAATTTTTCAGTGTGAAATGGTCTGCTGAGCACTTCTGTAGCTCGTTTCTCTGCACTTCAGTTTGCCAGATTAACAGAGCTATTAATAATAGCTGCTCTTGCTTTTCCAGAATGAAAGAGTTGGTAAGCACGGAGCTATATGTAGTTTGTATTTTTAATTAAACTTATGCTGGGATTATCTTGTACTACCAGTTACCTTCCAGAAGATTATGTTCATAAAAGGTTCATAAGTGTTAAGTGGAAGAGATTAAAGTGCTTGTTGGCATGTTGGTCGAATTATTTGTTGCCTACGCAGCATTTGTTCTCATCTGTAATTTGCCAGTGATGGCAGACAAGTAAAACGCAAGCGCACGAGTTCCTCAGTCTACTCTAGCTGCGAAAGCCAAGCTGCCTTGAGGACTGTTTGTCTCTTTTCTATAAAATGTGATGTTTAGTTATTTTCCCCCTCAATTTCTTTAAGCAAGGGTGGCTTTGGCGTTTCTGCACCGTTACTTTGTGATGATAGCCTTCATGGTGCGAGCAGAGAAGTGTCTTATGAACGAACGAAAAGCCTTGCCCTGCTTAGAGCATGGAGGGCACAAATGAGCGCAAAGCGCTAACGAGCGTGTTCCGGGGGAGATCGCTTCAATTATAGCGGGCTTGTAAATCCGTGCTGTTTGGGCCAGTCAGCGGAGGAGAGGCAGGAGGAGTCTTGTGCCTCGATGTGTTGCAGTAGGGGGCTTAGTGCCACGGCACACGCGTGGATCCGTTGGAAATGAACCGTGCTGCGGCAGCCGTCGCGTCAGGGCGCGTTAACCAGTGCTGCTGCGCTTGAATGCCTTTCATTGTTACGGTTTCTGGTTCGTCCTGAAGCAGTGTAAGTGAATGGCATCCATTCTGTGTCGGTATAAGCAGCTCCTATATGCTTGACAAACAGAGATGGGAGTTGAGTAAACATCTGTTTAGCTTTTAATAATGGGTACCAGGCAGGCTGTAGAACTTCGAGCTACAGATGCGTGTTTTTAGCTACAACAAGGGAGAACAAATATGGGAGACAAGGATCTGGCAAGTTTTATAGCCTCTGACTATGCAAATACCTAAAGGTAATGTATGGGATGAATTCTTATGAGCTGAGTGAGTCTTTAATGGGTACATTAAAACCAGATTCCTCTGCGTTCTGTGGCGCTTTAGAAATGCATTGCACTCTTCAGTATGTTGTCTTAAAATAATTCTGTAAAAGCTCCCATTTCTAATGAGAATTTCCCTTGAAGATCTGTGAATTTGTGGGGGCGAAGAGGGGCCTGGCAGTAGCGAGCAGATGGCAGTGCCCTTGTGCCAGCTGTGCGAGCCGCCAGCCCGGAGCTGCTGCTTGTAACAGCGGTGGCTCTGGAGCTTGGCATCAGCACTAACTCTTCCACGTGCTAACACACTGATCTCACATTTGGAGGCATGCAAGATGATTATATCGATTGAAATTAGAATTCCTAAAGTCCGTCCTGTTAACGGCATGTCCAGTTCGTCTGCTTCCCCTCCTCTCCACAACAGTGGCTGCTGTTTGTTGTGGGCTGAAGCATGTGCCTAGCTTACTGAATTTAGACTTCTTTAGTGGCACTGTATTTAGAAGTCCTGTGTTGAGTAAGACGTGTGTGGGCTTACTGTGAAAACTTACAAGGCAGTGATCATTCATGGCCTTCTGCTTTGAACTGTGAAAACACAATTCCTGTCTGTGTAAAAAAACCAAATCCCCCCAAACAAAAAGCCTCCAAAACCAGGCTGTCATTACAGAACTGCTGATGAATGCATCGCTATGTTTAGATCCATTTTTTTTTTCCTGTTCTTACAGATGGGCAATACATATACCCGCTAGCTAGTCACCACGTGGTGGCAATTTTCTCCGTAAAGGAATTTGTGTGGATGGAAAGTCTGAACTTCCAGTCAGACACGGAGAGTCCAAACATGCCTTAACTTGGGCATGGTGATTGTATTGATCGTTCTGTTTTCCAAATGGAACAATGTTGGAGGAAGTATGCATCAGAAGGGAGTATTAAAAAAATTAGCATCAGCTCTGTCTTTGAATTTAGTAAATCATGTGTTTCCCGTCTGCAAAATGTGAAATACAGTATTTCAATTATAAAGGTTTAGCAAGGCTTAGAGACTTGTTGAGGTTCTAAAATATGTACTATATTCAATACATAATGCAAAAGGAAAATCTGTTTTCTTAATGTAAGAACATGAAGATGGAACCAGCTGCAGCGTTATGCCACCCGGATGCAGCTTTGATGCTAAATTTTTAGCAGTAGATGAAAAATTGATGCCTCTTTCTGCTCCTCACCTTCCAGTACACCCTTAATTCTTTTGCAGTTTAAAAAAAGTTTTTATACAACAACTGTTCAAGCATCTATGTTTTTTTTTTTGTCTAGATTTTTATGGAGTATTAAGAGCTGGTTTGTTGTTTAGGGAGGGGAAAACTGAGCAGTTTTCTTCTATAAATAGTTGCATCTGTGAATGAGAGAATTGCAGAAGTTTGTAAGCTCCGACAGAATCTCTGATAAGGAGTATGATGTCCCTTGGCTGCAGCAAAATCATATCTAGGATCAAGTAAACAGTATATGAAATTAAGCTAGTAAAATGGAAAATAAATGTGTAATTATATCACAAATGAAAGACAGATGTTGGGAACCCAGGGATTATCAGGGCTGGTATGAAAAGCATGTAACAATCTGATGCTTGTTTGAACCATATGTTAGCTCTCAAATGTGAGTTATATACCACTGAAATGGTTCAGGATACTAAAAAAACATGTTCTTAGACCTTCTCCTGAGGATTAGGGAAGTAGAGAGGTTAAGAGAGATTTATAAGGCTGTCAGAATACCCTGCTAGGCCAGGAAGCATTGAATTCAGTAGGACAGGGAGCGGTCGCTACAGCAAATCCTGCCCGACGGCGACGTGCAGGTAACCTGGTGCTGGAGGGCTCTTGCTGTGCCACTGCTGGCTTCTGAGACCAAGGAGCTTCGTGCAGCTCTTGGAATTCATTCGGCCATCCCCAAACAGCTCGCACCCAGGCACTGAGCTGTATTCGTGGGGTGGGTTTGCTGTCCTTTTAGCCAGCTGAAGATGGCACTGGGCAGCGTCATAAATGGGGATGGAGCTGGAGCACCACTGGAAGTGGCTTTAGGTCCCACTGTAAGCTCTAGTTGCTGTTTATAAAACACCTAGTCTGCTGAATTCTGATGTGTTTGAGTTCTTATTGCTAAGGAATTAAACCAGTAGGAAATGGGTTTTAGGACTAGTCTGTGCTGGCCAAAAATAACCCTAGCATACTTACTTTTTGCCTGTAAGCGATATTGCCTTGCTGTTTATTTTCCTAGAAAATGCTGCAGCAAACCCAGTGCTCCAGCTGTGAACCCTAGGTTAAGCACACACTGGGATGACATGACTGAGAGCGCAGCGCTTTCTCTTCTGATGTGTTGTTTGACTCTCATGTTTGCATACTGGTGTGTTTTTGCAGCTTTAACTCTAAGCGAATAGTCAAAGGTTCAAGGTTTCTCAGATGCACAGAGGATTGCTCATTCTGTGTGTGTTTTAGCTTATTGTACCTCACTGACACCGTTGGGTTGAGTGACACGAGAAACTGGCTTTGTTGTGAAAATTTTCCTCCTTTCTGCTTTGTGTGCGCTCACTTTGTGTCTTGCAGTGGGGAAGTGGATATCACAGAGCCTGGGACTCGGCTGCAGTCGGGGTTTGCTCAAGTTTCTTCAAGCTTCAGTGGATAGTTAGTCGTTTGGAGGCCAAATTAAGATCAATATTGAAAACCTGTGAAGCTGAATGGGCGTAGGAAAATACCAGGCTGTCTGCTGGCTGTTGTGTGCTTTCCAGTTCTGAGAACTTGAACTTGTTTTTTTGCTAAAAAGCAGAAGTCACCTGTGAAGGTCTTCATTTAAGCTTGCTGCCAGAACTCAGAAGAACAGTTTAGGAGTTCTGCATTCCAGAAAGGTGAGGGTCTCTGGTGGTGTCATCTTTGCACCTTGAAGATGGGACCAGTCCTGTTTTGTGCATGTAAATTGATTGAATACCCTTCTTGTTAACCCTACACAAAGTTGAGCAAATATCTTGAAATTACATTAAATGTGAATAGATGAGTTGCTTCTATTTGAACATTTGGTGAGTACATATCTGGGGAGGGAATCCCCAACCAGCCAAAGGGGCTTCCTTATTGGAGTAATTAGAGATCTGGAGAAAAGAGACAGGAAAATGGGTGGAAAGATCCCTTTAAAAGAGAAAGGCACTGGCCAGATGATCACAATCGCTGACTGATGGTCTCTTAAAGCAAACTTGGGGATAGCTGTGCTGCCTTTAAAGGTCTGATTATGTTAGTGGGCCTTGGAGATGGAACATTTATGAGAAGGGCCCCATCTGCTACTCTCTCCAGTTGTGTTTTGATACCATTATCTCTTGAATTGAACTGTAGGAAATGGTTGCAATGCAACCTAGTGTATGTTGGCTGGCCTCCCACACATCCCTTTGAGGAATAAGAGTGCAATTGAAAGGCTCGAGAGCGTTTTAATTTTATTGTCTTGTGCCCCGTGATATGTTTGATACAGGCTGATGATACAAAAGCAAGGCGGGCCTTCCTCTGGACTGAAACTGGCCACCTCCAAAGGCACACTGAAAATGCTGTTTCCAAGGGTTCTGTGGCTTTGTCCATCGATGTCTGCCCAGTGGTGGGACACTGCTGGAATGAGTGATCCCCGTGGTGTGGAGGTGACATCTTGCACTTCTGGTAATGCCTGTAAGGGATAAAAATCACACACATGCACTTTCCCCCTTTCTGCTAGGTTTAGTCTTCATTAAATTTGGGGATTGGTGCTTAATTGCTGGAGTTATACCATGGTAACATAGTTACCAGTTCTTAACACATAGAACAGTAACATTTAAACCAGTGTGGATTTTTGAAGTATTCAGTACTTCTAGTAAGAGTTGGCAGTTGCTACAGCAAGAGCGGTACTTTGTGCCAGGAGACTTCCAGGCTGGCACAACTGCCGCTGATGCGTCTGCGGACCCGGGTGTCTAGAGAACAGTGAGCACGGTGTGGTGCAGTGGGTGCGCGCTGCGCAGGCACCTTCTTGGTCCTCAGCTGGCTCGAGGTTTCCTGGTTCTTACTGGATGGCATCAAACAGTGTGAGTGGTAGTGAAGAAGTTGGGTGTCCTGCCCCCCAGGTTTGGACGGCAGTGCCTGTGGATTAAGGCTGCTTTGTGCATTACGAACTCCATGTGTTAGTGTGTGTGGAGCGGGCGTTTCTGCATCTTGGCTATTGAAAGCTCTCTGCTGGGACAGAGGAGGGTGCTGGTGTGTGAGAAACCACTGCTTGGAAGTCTCTGTAAAGAAGCAGGGAAGGGAATAAATGCCTATCTGCTGCAAATCCTGCCAGCCCCGTGACAGGATGCTCTGTTCTGGAGCATCGCGAGGGAAACAGTCAGAGTCTGTGTCAGCAGCGGGGCCTCAGTCTGGGCCCCATCACGGGGCAGGCTGAAAGAAATGTTTAATGGGTTTGTGCTTTTGGAGGAATTCTGTAACTGTCAGGGGTTGGAACATGCTTTTAAAAATGGAGAGAGCAGTTATGAAAAGGAGGTTATTTGCCACTTGTTGAAATGGTTCCTTTCGTCAGAGTGGGGTGTTCGGTTTTTGAAGCGGCATCAGGGAGTCAGGAGTCGTGGTAATTGCAGAATTCTGTTTATTTACTTTGTGGCTCCAGACTTGGCATGTGTTCATTTCAATGTCAGTAAAATGTGGGTGTTTGTCCTGAAGGAAACTTAAGGTGTATAGGGGTAGAACTCCTGGTTTCACAGGGATTACCTCTGCAAAATGTAACTTCAGACAGGTGTTATGCCCTCAGCTCTTTGCTTCTTGCATGTTGGCCGCTGGGATGACTCTGAGAACTGAGCAGTGCCAAGTGCCCTTCAGCTCAGCAGCCTGGGCTGGAACGCCGCAGTCTGGAACCCATGGTTGGGTGTGCATAAATATTTAGGAGCAGTAATGGCAACTTGGACTGCTTACAGCACAGTGGTACACGGAGCAACCTGTTTCTTGCTAGTCCCGGGTCTATCCAGTGCAGTACCTGTTTTTCCTGGTGCAAACCTGCTGAAACAATAACAAATGAGTAGGCAGAACAGCATACACGTGCATGAGGTGTTATCATAAACAGGTTTTAAACACTGGAAGACTGTGATACTCCTGCCAGCTGATGGAAGCTCTGGAGTTTTTTGTTCTGTACAGTAACTTGGCATGTGTGGATGTTCTGTTTTGCACTTCTGATAAAAGAGTTTTGGGTAACACAGTGTTCTGGCTGCACGCGTGGCTCACGCTGTAGGGAGGAGTGAGATGTTCCTGCCGTGTGTTTCTTGTTGTAAAACCTGGGTGCTACACTCTCACCCTCCCCCTTCATGTGTGTATATATACAGTATTTATTATGAAAGCAAGGAGAGATGAATCCTCCCCCAATTACCAGGAACATTTGTGCTGCAGCAGTTTATCCTAGCCTCCTAATTTTTGTTAAGTAAGATGGGAAGTCTTTACTTAGGTCACTTGCCAAGTTTTGTACTTTTATCTTCTGTTTTTAAAGTGCTCTGAGTAGTAAAAGCCTTCAGTACTTCCTCAACTCCATTACCACGGTGGAAGCCAGGGAAGAAAAATGCATTTTTTTCAATTAATAGAACAGGGCTGAGTTTCAGCAATTCGAAGCTGAAGTGATGTGTTCCCTCCCCACCTTTACCTTGTCAGATTAACATGATTGCATGTTTCACTTTTTATGCTAAAGAGATTCTGATCTTCAAAGACAACTTTCAAAAAGACATGCTGGCTCAGCCAAGCAGACTAATATTTTAGGAGGAATATTACCGGTAATAAAAGAGACAGAGTTATGATAGTTTGATGCATTAATTTTAATAACTTTTGGTACAGCTCTTGAGTCAAGATGTGCAAAATTGAAGGGAGAATGGCTCTCAGTTCCACTGCAGTGTATTTATACCTGGTGTGCTGCCTCGTCTTGCAGAGGCACGTAGTGAGTCTGGGTGAAGCCCAGCTGGGGTAATGCTGTAGCAGAGGCGTGAGCTCATTTGCTAATCTTTGTTTGGGAACTGCATGGCCCTAAACATGTATTGCCCCTGCTGGTGAGCTCTGCCCTGCAAATGGGGGCAAAGTGATATGAAAGTCCATCTTAAATTCCATTTTGTGTCACAGTGGCGTTGGGTTTAGCTGGAGGTGCAGGAGTACTGTGGTGCTCACCCACTTGCCCTCCCCACCAGAGGGTGGGGTAGAGGAGAACCCTTGCTTTCCCTTCTCCCTGCCACAGCACCTTTTCCATGGTGAAGTTCCTTGGCCAGCTCTGCAGTACCTGCCTCATGCTGTGAAGTGGTGTGGCTGATGTAAAACGCTTCCAGTTAGCTTTCCTAGGCTGTACCAGGAGCTCGGGGTTAGCAATTAACTGGGCGGGGGCTGATCCCTTTGCCCTGTGGGGCCAGGAGCATCCAGGGCAGTCATTGGTGGTATTTTGTTTCCGATGAGGTCGAGTGGAGATGGGTTTGAAAATATGGGGTGTAGATATCTAGCGCATTCCTGTGAAATGTCCAACTTCATTTATCATGATAACCATCAATAATGCACCAGATACTTGGACTGCGTTTAGGTTTATATTAAATTAAACATAAGCAGGGGTGTGTGAAGTCCATCTGTAATGCTGACAGCGGCTGCTTGTGTTCTGTGGTGTTGATTTGTAGCTGTGTATGGCTTGGGTGTCTGTGCCTTGTAGATGTCCTGCTTATAATAACAAATTGTTCTCAAATTAGTTGGCTGCCTTCAGATAAGCTGATTTTTTAAAAGCACTACTAGCTTAAGAAGGAATTGTTGGTTCCTTCATGTCAATCTATTCTTGTATTGTTAATTTAATAAGTAATTACATTCCTTATCTGCAGTTCATTTGGTGGGATGCAGTAAGCTTATAAATGGTGAGAATTTACATAAAATAATTCTGTTCATAAGAGGACTTCACATGGCTTGTGTTGTGTGCTCCGTAACACCTTTTCCTAAAACGCAGTCCCCAGTGATTTGCTGGTGCGTAACACCCACCGTCTGTAGCTGCTAAACCAGAGCACTCAGGGTTTGTGCTGATGGGAGCTGATGGCAGCTACGCGCTGGTTGCTGAGTGGAGCAGGGCATCTGCAGTGAGCTTCTGCGTGACGTGACGTGCGGAAACAGCAGGATAATTAAGATGGCAAACCTTGGAGATCCAGCACCCCCTCCCTCTTCCTTAGAAAATCAGCGACATCATTGAAACAAGGCTTGAAAAGCATGCTCTAAAGCCAGAACAAACACCCTGAAATTTTTATCATAATGGTGCTTTTAAAAGTCCTAAATGTCCTCTATTTAAAATGAAATTCTTTTGTATTAACCCGCTTTCATATGCTAGCTTTCACCAGACTGCAGAATTGCCTGATTTGACTTTCTAATGCAACTGTAATGAATCTTCTGGGAAATGGAGCGATTGAATGCGTATACTCTGCAACTCCATTGTAAAATATTCTGTCAGAACTGGCTATATTTATATATTTTTTTATTTTGTTTAGGGGAGGGCTGTCCCTGTCAGGTATTAAAGGCTGAACCAAAAGTCTTCTCTAGGGAACTTCAGGAGCTCAGACACTACAGTGTGTAATATTGCCTTGATTAAATATATTTCCAGCACCACATACATAAATATGCTGGGTGAGGGTAGCGCAGTCATATTAAACTCAGATGTGCTTTTGGAGAGAAAAGAATAAAGATGAGAATTATTGGCTGATAGACTTGTAATGGGCACAAACAGAACTGCTGTGTGTTATGCATGAGTAGATAGCAAGGTGAAATATCTGTTAGCCAGATAAAGGCTGGATGCATCTGTGTATAATAGACCATAAGGACACTTCTTCCACAGACATTATTGTAATGTAAGCATTATATTCTGTGCTTTAATGTAGCAGCTGGTGAGCCTTTTAAAGGGGATTTCTGCCATAGGAGTTTTTTTGTAACTGGAATATCCATAGTGTTTGTAATTGCCGTAATGTACCAGTGTTTTATCTGTGTGAAGGAAATTGAACGCTGGAGTTTAATAATTAAGAATTTATTAGTTAAAACCTTGTGTTAGAATGAGCCAGATGCTGCTGTTTTGAGATGGTTAGCTGCAATTAGTGTTTTTAAATGGAAGGGTCTTTCATTTGATGCTGTACAGCTTTGGCTTTGAAGCTTTCATTCTTTAGGACCTATTGAAGGCCAATGTTGAAGGTAGATTTTCTTTTTATTCTAAGGAAAGGCAGCAGCCCTACTGAAATTTCCAGCTAGGTAAGTGAATTTGAACTATTTGATTTATTTTGGTAATGTGACTGAGAGTGGAGTGTGTGGTTGTATGTTTTTTTTTTTTTTTCTCCTTCAAGCAAAAGCTGTTTCCGAGCTACAGTATGTGTGTATGGGCTTTTTTGTTGTGGTGGATTGTTCTGTTGGTTTGGATGTTTGCAAGGTAGTAAAAGGAGAGCTGTGGCTGCGCTTACTGCTCCATTTTAACCACAGAATTCAGCCAGAGAGGCAGCCATCTGGTGACAGATGTGGGACATGTTTAGGTTAACTGGCATCAAGAATGTACGGGACAAGATTTTTTTTTCTTTTTTACAAACGTGCTAGGTTTTATTTTTTGTCATGGGCAAGTATTTTTTTATTTTGATTTTTTTAAATAATTCAAGCTTCTGGTGTGCTGAAGCATCTGATGGGCCCCCCCTGAGAGAGGATGATCATACTGGAGAGATATCAAACTATGAATCATTTACACCAACCTCTTGTGAAGCACAGCTTGCATTTTTAATGAAGGATGATTGCATTTCATAAACAGACCTTTAAAAATTAAAATAATATTGATCTTCTTTCATTTAGCTCTATTAAAACAGTAAGCTACATATCTCCTTCTAATAGCTACTGGACAGATTATTTTTATAAAATTAAAATATTTCACCAAAATATGCCCAACTCCCTTAATGGAGGGTGTCTTTTTGAGTTAGAACACCTTATCCTGCAGCTCTGCTTGCCAGAGTCTGGTCTGTGAACAAAGGATCACTTGAAAAATACTGTGTACAGTGTACGTGAAGGGGAGGGGGAATCCCAGCCTCTGACGCCCAGCTTGGCAGCCAGCAGCCTTCCTCTTGTGCTTCCATTCCAGGGCTGAAATGCCGGTGACGTGCGCTCGTTCCAATCTGCTCCCAGGGCCAGCAATACCCAAATGCTGTTGCATGTGGTCTGTGTTGGTGCTGTTCAGGGTAATTGCTGGTGCATGGTAGCTCTTTATGGCAGGTGGCATCAATTTCAGCTGCCTGTGAGCTCAGGAAATAGTTCAATATCTAATAAACATGCGTTTGTTATTAATATCTAATAAACTGCGTCTTGCAGCTGTTTACAAAAGGTTCTTTCTAACAAAAAACCTGCCTTCCAGATAAAGCATGAGGGGAGCTTGGTGGGTTGGACCTCTCAGTTCTGGGCGTTTCAGAACATCTTATTAGCAGGCTTGGAAGTTGTCCTGGTAGTTCTTCTGGGAGCTGAGGCAGGCTGAAGCCATATAAATGGTGACAGAAGATGTTGCTAACCCTGAAGCATTCTCCAGCTGGTAAATGGTGGAGGTTGATTTCAGGCTGAATTGAAAATGCAGCTCTCTTGATCTTTTTTTTTTTT
>VXAV01006893.1:19233-35242 GCA_013399715.1 Alectura lathami | reverse complement strand
ACTCTTCATTCACTTCTGAAATTTAAAGTGTGGTACAAGTGAATGTTTCTGAAGCATAACAAAAGCTTATGACATCATGGATATTCTGACAGAAACAATTCATTGTTAGCTGTAAGAGCCAGATATTTGGTAATTTTTTATTTCCCAAAGGATACGTGAATCAATGTCAAATATATTTTATATCAAGGTCTTTTATATTGAAAGCAACAAATTACAGAAGATTAGAGTTTTTATAAAATATATCATAATTTATTATATTAATAGTTTCATCACTTCTAAATTCCTATTCTAAATGTTCTTCTTTCTTGTATCATCATAAGGATGCTGTGTTTTTTCTAGACCCTCATTCTACATGGTATATTAATTCTGGCATCACTGAGGAGGTTAGGCAATAAATAAAATATTGTGATTTCAATTTTTATGAAGTTGTAGATCTTTAATTGTATCCTTTTTTTCTAAGAAAACTATTCTCTTGCAAGCCACTTCAAAAAGGAAAATGGACTGTGATTAAATATAGTGAAAGCTCTTTAAAGCAAATACCCAAGGACTAGTGAAAATTTGCACTTCAAGACAAGTGGTCTTTAGAAGTTCAGACAAGTATAATGGAAATTTCAGAACTGATTCTTTTATAAGCACTTGTGATGCTTAGAGCAGATTGTAAAGGCTATAAGCAACAATTATCTATTACATTCTATGAAATACTATAGAAAACGTGATATGTTTTATAACCAGATGACAACCTTTTACCTATATATATTATGAATTTTAGATTTTCACATAACTAATTGTATTATTATTTTTTGTATCTCTATCCCAAAATGAGAAGCACTGTAAAGGACATACAACGAAGTTGCTACAGGCAGAGATTACTGTACTCAGCACTCGTCAGGCTGAACCTTGTGTACTGTGGCCAGTTCTGGTTCCCACAATTCAAAAAAACCCCACACAGTCTGGAGAGGATCCAAAGGAGAATCTCAAAGATGATCAAAGGGCTGGAAAACCTGCCCTGTGAGGAAAGACTGAAGAAGTTAGATCTTATCACCTCAGAAAAGTGAAGGTTCGTAAGGAACATAATTTCAGTATTCCAATACTGAAAGGCAGCTAAAAAGAGGATGGGAACATTTCATAAGGAGACACAGAGAGAGGACAAAGGGCAATGGGTACAAGCTGCACTGGAAGAGGTTTCATCTTCATATGAGAAAGAGATATTTTACAGTGAAAACAATCAATCACTGGAGCAGTCTTCCCAATGGCATAGCAGAATCCCCATCACTGGAGGTTTTCAAGATGTAACTGTACAGACTGCTAAATGCAGGCACTCTTTTCCACAAATGTTGGACAAGATGGTCTTTCAAGGCCTGTTTCCACCTGGGCCATTCTATGATTTTACAATTCTATGAATGCTTTCATTTATCTGCAAATAACTTTCTGTGTATTTGTTTCTATAGAAGAGAACACACATAGAATTCATTTAGAAATATTGATCCCTATTCTAGCTTTCTTTGTGTAAAAACAGGAACATATTCCTTTTTAAGATCTGGTGTAGTAAGTTACTTGCCTGTTGCAGACACCGATGAAGTAATGAACACGGATTGAATTATTACATCGTCACAGGACTGCAGCTCTATGACAGCAGTCTCTGAATGGATACACAGCTCTAAATCCCAGTCCAGAGTAGCTGTCCTATAAAGATGTCTTACTGTCAGACTAAGGACCCTTGTATACATGACTAGGCTATCTTTAATGCAAAGAGGGAAAAACTGGGTAGAACAGAATTAAATTTTCTGCAGTACATTCTGGTTTCAGGACCTCATGTCCGCACTACACCTTGGCCAACAATGAAGTTCTGCCAGTCCTAGGCAGGCACTGAACCTGTATGTATGGTCAGCCTTTTACCATCATTGCAAGTAAGTCACTCGAGAATGCAATCAAAATGTACAACTTCCATCTTTGTTCAACTATGAGGAACCTTTTCAAGCACAAATTGACAGCACAAAGCATAATGAAGTATGACAGCAGCACACCTACTATCACCCAAAAACACATTAGATGCTATCACCCTAGAATATATTAGTATTCTGTTTCACTTAAAATAAATGCATTTTTTGTATGTACTAGGCAATCAAAATCAAGAAGTTATGTTTATATTCTGTTGTAAGCGAAGACCTTCATTAATAATTCCATTTATGCCAATCATTCTGAAACATGTGAATATGCTGGCTAATATTAACCCAGTTGATCACAGGACTGCAGTTTGTTCAAGGCATGATTTGTGCTACCTGTCATCCTTCAGAATTTGCGTGAAAAATCAAATTACAGCAAAGTACTTGCCTTCAATCCATTTCTAAAGTGGCTAAGGACTAGTGTGTGAGTTTAAATAGTGGTTTAACCAATCAACAAATAAACCAACAAGGTAATACCATTAGTTGTTCATGGCTGTCTGTTATTCCTCTCCTGCTTATAATAACAATAACATAATTGCAAAGCAGACTCCTTTGCCATGTTGTTCAAGTGTTTCTATTCTAAGATACTATTTCCTGTATAGTTACGTTCCTTGAGGAGTTGTTTACTTTAAAAACATAGATGTGGATTGTGACTTGTTGAGCTATTTAGTTACTCTAAATAACTGGGTTATTGAATGACTGAGCAGCTGGGTCACTTTCAGCTTTCAGCTCTGTTTCATTTGCTTAAGGTGCTTCACCTATAAACAGAACCATACACAACACCAGCTATATTTCACAGAACTATTCACATACTGCGTATTTGAAAAATCTGTAGCATTCAGAGCTACATATTCTTACAATCTACCTTGGCATGATTATGGAGAGATAAAAAAGAATAAGTGACATGAATGAACTCTTCAAAATTGTAACAGACCTTCTCTGAATATGTTTAATTTTCCACAGTAAATGCAGATTTGTTCTGGTTTCAGCTGAGATAGGGTGCATGTTCTTCCTAGTAGCTGATATGATTCTGTGTTTTGGATTTAGGATGAGCATAATATTGACAACATACCAATGTTTTAGTTGTTGCTGGGCAGTGCTTGCACTAAGTCAAGGACTTTTCTGCTTCTCATGCTGCCCTGCCAGTGAGGAAGCGGGAGGTGAACAAGAAGCTGGGAGATGACAGAACCAGGACCCCTGACCCAGGGTGGCCAAAGGGACATCCCATAACATATGGCATCATGCTGAAAAACAAAGCTGGAGGGAGTTGGCCAGTCCCTGCTGGGGATCAGTCCACAGGTGGTAAGCAATTGCATTGTGCTTCACCCTGTTTTGTATATTCTTTATTATTATTTATCATTTCTCTTTCATTTTCTCTCCTATCAAACTGTCTTTATCTCAACTCATTAATTTTATTTTATTTTTTTATTTTCTCCCACATCCCACTGCGCAGAAATGAGCAAATGGCTGTGTGTTGCTTAGTTGCCTGTCAGGTTAAACGACAACAAAGTGGCACATATAACATTACCATTATAAATTCATTAAACAAAGGAGAAATTAATACAATATATCAACTGTTGCAATGCATTAAAATAAAGTTGTTCTGAAATCTTTGAAAAGGCCCTAAGGCATCCATTGCTATGAGAATCTCAGGCAAAATATTTGGGGATACCTCCATTCAGTTTCTTCTTATGTATCAAAGATAAATTGCTTGTCATCATGGCCTTCACAGCTGATTACCATCTATTATTTCTTATTTGTCACCAACTCCAACTCTCTGTTTTCCTATTATGCCATATTTATATTGCTTTTCAGTAATGATACCATTATGTTTGTCCGTATAACTGCAGTTGTCCTTTGGTTGATGTCCTCAACTCTGAGTAAAATACTACTTAATTATTTTATTTTGTTTTTTTTCACCTCAAGTTTTTAAGTGAAGTTTGCTATTCTTACTAGGTTAAATGTTAAGTAGTCACTTCAGTGATTGTACAGAATATTATGAAAATACTTTGTCAGAACAAGGTCTGTGTAACATTTCTGAACTACTATTTTGGATGATAATATTCTTCAGTAGTCATTGTGGAGTGTTCATCTAATTCAAGACTAGGTACATGAGATTCATTTTCAGCTGTAAAAGTATTGTTACTTTGTTTATATTTTTAGTAAGCAAAATACTTTTAGGAAAACAGTATTATCTAGAGACTTTTAACAGTGTTTGACTTTTTTTTTTAATATAAGACTATTTATTTATATTACTTTCTTTTATATAAGACAATATGCACTAAACAGTCATAGTATTACAATGAGACACCAACATGAAAAAGGGAAAGTTACTAGGACAGGATGACTAGCAGAGGCAAAGGAATATTATTGATGCTTTATGACGTAAATGTTTACTGTTCTCTTCTCCAAAGCTCAAAGTTCAGTGCAATTTCTCATTCCCTAATTATGTCAGGTATGGTATACATAACAGGTCAACTTGAACAAGATCTCATTTTCAAATTGAATCAGTTTAGATAGTTTTCTATTGACTATAACGTTAATATATAATTACCTTTAAAAAGCACTTATATTTTCCATTCCTTTCAGGTTGTTCTGTCTTTGGCCCACTAGAAACTTGTTTCCCTAATTGATGACATTGCTAGTAGTTCAATGCATTGTATTTTTGCAACTTGTTTTAAATATCATTACATACATGTATCATAAAATACGAGATACAGAATTAAGGCAATGTGAAATGAACTGTTTACTATCTGCCTATAATTTCTGGTAACTCAAAAGGTAGCATGAAATCAAAGTAGAAGCAATTACTTACTAATAAGTCAAAATCAAGAAGTTCAGAGTAAAGGACTTCTACTTGAGAAAATATTATCCTCAATAAAGGAGAATATATACAAGATGGTAAAAACATAATATAAAAATAACATTTATATGTGCTAAAGAGTTTATTCAAAGTTTCACACTTCCTGGGAAATATGTTTAAATTATTACAGACTTACACTGAAATTTTTGAATTAGCATTTTTAATGATTGCATAGGAATAATTGGCATTCCACCTCATAGAAAAAGAAAGCTTCACCTGCTGGTAAATACTGTTAAGATCTCTTCACGTTTTGAAAAGATTTTATCTGAAATACACTTGTTGGTACTAAGTCAATCCTTTCATCATGGGTCTGTTAAGTGAAAATTGAAAAATGTAACTCATAGTTTAAAATTTTTGTCTTTTTATTGGAAATTCTTCCTCAAAAAATAACATGAATTTCTATAATAACCTGTTCTTATCACATTCTGACACTTCTCTGATCATTATATTCTTCAGCTTTTAAATAAAAACCTACAAATATCACAGTTCTTTTATAGATCTATAAGAGGGAGAGTGAGAGAATATAGATTTATACTCTTTCACACACCTAACCTCCTCTATATATAAGGATTCCCACGTGGAAGGGGCAGGAGCATTCTGGGGGCTGTAGCTCCCCCTTAGCAGCCCTCCCACCTGTGTCAGCTTATTACGTGATGTCATGAAGCTGAATACCTGTGAAAAATCATGACATTATCCACCCCTTATTCCATACCATTACATCATGCTTAAATCATATAACACAAATATCCAGATACATATCCAGACATATATACATATATACATAAAGTTACTGACTGTTCTCATCCCAAGTCCCCTTGAGGCACACACCGGATAACTCCATCTTTTTGCATAACCCACCAAGTACAACCAAACCCCTGAGTGAAAATAACCCCACAGATGGTCTTGCATTTGCCTGAGGCCAGAATAACCCAAACCGTTTTCCCTAACACATTCTTCAAATGTACTACAGAGACTTTATCCCCTTCTACAGCATGTAGGAGGCTGGACTGAGCAGGGCCATCTCGATTAACAGATCCCCAGGTGTTGACTAACTAGTTGGCTTCTGCTAGATGTTTGTCCCAGTACTTGAGTGTCCCGCCACTCATTGCCTTCAGTGTAGTTTTTAGCAGTCCATTGTATTGCTTGATCTTAACAGAAGCTGGTGCATGACAGGGGATGTTCTTCAGTGGCTTGGCTCTTGGGCACATGGGTATCTACATGATGTACTTTCACAGCCATGTTCTCTACCCCGGCAGAAATGTCTTTCCACAGTACAGAGGCACAAATGGGTTTACCCCTGCACTGCCAGCCATCCTGCTTCCATCGTCCTAACCACCCCCAAAGAGCATTTGCCACCATCCATGAGTCAGTACAGAGGCACAGCATTGGCCACTTTTCTCTTTCAGCAATATCTAGGGCCAACTGGACAGCTTTTACCTCTGCAAATTGGCTCCATTCACCTTCTCCTTCAGCAGCTTCCACAACTCACCATATAGGGCTCCATACAGCAGCCTTCCACCTCCAATGATTTCCCACAATATGGCAGGACCCATCAGCGAACAAGGCATATTTCTTTTCATTCTCTGGTAATTCATTATATGGTGGGGCCTCTTTGGCACATATTGTCCCCTCCTCTGGTTGTGTTGCAAAATTTTTACCTTTGGGCCAGTTCATGATGACTTCCAAAATTCCTGGATGATTGAGGTTTCCCATCTGAGCTCATTAGCTGAACAATGCAATCCACTTACTCCAAGTAGCATCAGTAGCATGGTGCGTGGAGGGGACCTTTCCTTTGAACATCCAATTCAGCACCAGTAGTCAAGGTGCCAAAATGAGCTGTGCTTCAGTACCAATTACTTCTGAAGCAGCTTGGACCCCCTCATATGCTGCTAATATTTCCTTTGCAGTTAGAGTGTAGTGGGCTTCAGCTCCTCTATATCCTCGACTCCAAAACCCAAGGGGTCTACCTTGACTCTCTTTAGATGTTCTTTGTCAAAAGCTCCAGGTAGGACCCTTCTCCCCAACTGCAGTGTAGAGCAAGTTTGTCACATCTTGTCCTGCTAGGACTGGTCCCAGGGGTACTGCACAAGCTACTTCCTTCTTAATTTGTTCAAAGGCTTGTTGTTGCTCAGGGCCCCATATGAAATTGTTCTTCTTCCGTGTCACTTGATAGAGAAGGCTGATGGTGAACCTATGATCTGGGATGTGCACCCTCCAGAAACACCTAGGAAAAATTGTGTTTCCTTCTTACTTGTTGGTGGGGACATGGCAGTGATTTTTTTGATCACATCCATTGGGATGTCCATTTTGCCATTTTGTTCCTAGAAATTGGAAAATTGTGCAGGTCCCTTGACCTTACTCCGCTTAATAGCAAAGCCGGCTCGCAGGAGGTTTTGAATTATTTTCTCCCCTTTCTCGAAAACTTCCCCTGCTGTTTTACCACACACAATGATGTCATCAATGTATTGCAGATGCTCAGGAGCCTCACCCTGTTCCAGTGCAGTCTGAATTAGTCCATGGCAGATGGTTGGGCTGTGTTTCCACCCCGGGGCAAGCGGTTCCAGGTATACTGAATGCCCCTCCAAGTGAAGGCGAATTGTGGCCTGCATTCTTCTGCCAATGGGATGGAGAAGAATGCATTGGCAATGTCGATTGTAGCATATCACCTGTCTGCCTTTGACTCCAGTTCCTATTGAAGTTCTAGCACATCTGGCACAGCAGCACTCATAGAATCATAGAATAGAATGGCTTGGGTTGGAAGGGACCTCAAAGATCATCTAGTTCCAACCCCCCTGACGTGGACAGGGCTGCCAGCCACTAGATCACTAATGCCCAGGAACTGCCCAGGAACCCATCCAGCCTGGCCTTGAACACATCCAGGGATGGGGCATCCACAGCTTCTCTGGGCAGCCTGTTCCAGAGCCTCACCACTCTCTGAGTCAAGAACTTCTTCCTGATGTCCAACCTAAACGTCCACCACTCAATGGTGGTGTTACTTCATTCAGGCCACGATAGTCCACTGTCAGCCTCCACTCTCCACTGGCCTTTCACACTAGCCTTATAGAGCTATTAAAGGGTGGGCGAGTCTTACTAATCAACCCTTGGATCTCTAATTGATGGGGATCAGCTTATGGATGGGGACCAGCGAGTCTCGGTTGGTGCGCAGGGAGTCTCGGTTGGTGCGATATTGCTGTCAGTGCACTGTTGTGGTTGCAGTTGGCACTGATTCTTTTATTCGTAGGAACCCCACAACTGAAGGGTCCTCTGAGAGACCAGGCAATGCAGAGAGCTGTTTAATGTCCTCTGCCTCTAAAGCAGCAACACCAAAGGCACGTCAGTACCCTTTTGGGTCCTTAAAATAACCTTGTTGCTCCACATTGGGAACCAATTAACTGTCGTGGGTTAATTAAAGCTTGTCCCATTGACAGGGTCTAGCCCCCTCCCCACCTTTCCACGAAGGCCGGGTAGAGGAGTGAGAATGGAGGAGGCATGACTGAGGTAAAAGATAATTAGGTTACTGAAAACAGCAAAGGAATGCAAGATAATACGATATGAAAGGAATTGAGAGCAATAAATCTAACAAATTGGAAAGTACGGGAGTGTCTCCTGACCTATGTGTGTCCACAATGGCGATCGGAGGCAAAAGAGACACGGAGAAGCTCCCAGAACTAGGAAACCATGTGGGAAGGGACAGGAGCATTCTGGGGGCTGTGGTTTCCCCTTAGAAGCCCTCCCACCTGTGTCAGTTTATTACATGATGTAATGATAAGGAATACCTGTGAAAAACCATGACAGTTTGTTAGCAGTGTGAGACTATCAGTGACAAGAAGCAGAGAATTAACTTTCTTGGGCAACAGCTGAAGAACAGCTTTAAGAGCATACTTGGGCATAGAAATTCAAATATTTAAGTCCTTTTTGGATTATTTTTACTGTCGTTTGAAAGTCAAATCCTCTTGTTAGATGCACTCTTCAATTATTTTTTAAATAAATAAGCATGGAAACCAATAAACAATATAAATGTTAATGAATCCTTAACATAATATATAGTTTGAGTTTCAATTATATTTGCCTAACTAAAGTACAAATGCAGAATCTAATCAAGCGTAGATATCTCTATTTTGCAGTCTCCTGAATTAGGTATTCTAAGGATAAGAAAGCAATTTTTAGGGAATAGTTCTTTCTATCTTAATGTAGAAGTCTAAAGATGGTTGGCTGAATCAGACTTAAAAACATCTCTACTTCTACATTTAACATGAAGATGACTTAAAGCAAAACTCTGATGCTGATAACACTTCCAGTGAGCAATAAGCAGAAATCTAGAAACAGAATATGTCAAAGGAAATATTAAAGTTACAACTTTGATTTTTGATCTATATGTATCTCAAATAAACTTCAGGAGAATTGCAAAGGTATACATTCCAAATTACATGCTGCAAAGGCAGAAAGTCATTCAAACTGAATTTGAAATAAGATTTAATAGAGACAAATTAAATAAGCTTCTTTTCTTTTTTTTTNAAAAAATTTTTTTTTTTTTTTTTTTTTTTTTTTTTTTTAAGAAGGATAAAATCAATCTTCAAAACAGAATAAGACTTCTATTTGATACTTTCATTACATTTTTTTTTCCTATCAGACACAGTTTGTCTTACTGCTCTTATCTTGTTAATATATTTTTAAGCCTTGGTTTGTTATCTACATACCAATTAATTATTTTCTGTTTTGCTTCATTTATCCTTTTTCCTCTTGACTTCTACCTCAGTAAATTGTATCTTCCATAGAGAACAGGTGAACAGAGGGCAAAAAGGAATTATTCTTAGGAAGTAATGAAATTGTAAGGCTAAGTTTTCTGAAATTATATAAGGTATTTTAGATGTACCCTTCCTTTCAACGTAAAACTTACCATTTGGTCTCCATAGCCAGCTTCCAAAGGGTAAAGGTCAAAGATCATTAGGCTGGTTTGATAGTAAGTCTCTAAAGGACATAATAATGTATTTCACCTGTGATACTAGCATCCAACCACATTTAAATTAAACTGTTTATATCCTATAAGTTTTACAGATGTCGCTGCTTTTGATTATTTAATATTTGATGACATGCTATCATTATTCATTACTAAAGTATATGACGTGCCAATAATATTTAAGACACATAATTTCCCAAGTGTTTGCTTTGTTTTCATATATCAATGAAAATATCAGCTGAGTTCATAAAACATTTAGCTAAATGGATTTTGAATTGGATATATATATATATATATTTAATGGCTCCATAAAAGTACTAAATAAAAATTACTCTTTAGTAAAAATCAAAACCCTGGCAAAATTAACCCTATTGTCATTTTTTTTATTGTAAGATTATGATCATAACAAAATAGACAAAATATTTTTGTAACTATCATTATTTAATACTTTCAAATAGAAATGGATGACATGGTCCAATATGTTACTTTTTCAAGTAATTCTACCATCTTTTTTTTTTTCTCAGCAGTCATCCAGACTTAATTCATCCATTTTTCCTAAACGTTCCTAAAACAGTTCTTCCACAGAATTTCATAGGGACTGGTAAGTAGTCTTTAGCACAGTTTTTAAAAGGGATGACTTGCTGTCTATAGATAGCACAGCTCCCCCACTTGACTATTAATTGACCTTTGGCACTTAAATTAAACAAAGTTCCTTACTTAGGAGGAAGTAATTTTGAAGTTAATTAGATGTTAATATATGTACACCACCACTCAAAAAGGACAGAAATGAGTTAGTGAGCTTTTTCAAATAGTGAAAGCAAAAGTACTAGACTTAGCAGTAGAATTGAAAAATAATTACACTAACTGCTTTTCATCAACAGATCTGTCTTGTTCAGTTCATGTTTAATGGAATCATACCCTCAAAGCAATGGAAACCTACACTTTTTTTTTTTTTTTTTTTTTTTTTGAATTTTTTTCCTGCTGAGAGCTAGTTTCCTATGCAGGCTGCAANAAGTCACACTGAGAATAGCCCAAAATTTTCCAGCTTGGAATTAGGAAAAAAAAAAAAAAAAGAAAAAGAAATCAGCTAAGGTTGTTATATATATTGAATTCTATATAGTTTGGCTCTAAAGTCAAATGGCAATTGTTTACAGTAAACAGAAGAAAATTAAAAAAGCCCTTTACAGCCTCCAGCTATAACAACTAGTTATATTACTGGTGTAACATTTTCATAAATAATCACTTTAATAATACCGTCCAGATATAACCATAAAAATAATCTACTAGACAAAATAAATAGACATGCAAGCATCATCCCTGTAATATTTGGATCATATTCAATCAAACACTATGTCAGCATATTAGGCTAGAGTCTCATATACAATTGGTTTAAAATATTGATCCACCAAAGCTTATTAAACATAAATCTTTTACAGTGTTTAAATGTTGCTTTCTTATTTTAGACAAAATAATTCTTTCCAACCTTAGCAACTCTCAGAGAGTTGCATTAGTGCAATGAAAATATTTTGAAAGTTGTCACTATTTAATCAGGTCTTTTATTTTATCATAGAATGTTCCTTTGTCTCAAAGCAATGAATTTGATAATTTCCTGTACAACTACATCATAAAAGACAAATTTAATTTTGTTCAAGTTCTCAAGGAATCTGCATGAGCTTGCTTCTTGATCAGCAAAAGCATATGCGTTAGTTTCAGACATCATATACAAATTCTCAAGGCAGCAAAGTACTTTTTGTTTGTTCATTTGTTTATTTGAAAGTTTTGGTTTTGTTTTTCCACCACAGAGAAAAAATAATGTAACTACTCTATTATAAATTGAACATTTATATATGTGTATAAAAAATAACCCTGTACCTTGAAACAATTTGTAGGCGGGATGGAAAAGAAATGGCAATGAAGATTATGGACATGAAACACTGTCAAAACCCATGTGGTGAAGTCCCCAGTGACAGGAAGAAGGGCAATGTTGCACACAGTTTTAAGAAGGGTAGAAAGGATGAGCCAGGGAGCTACTGACATGTCAGCCTCATCTCTGTACCAGGGAAGATCATGGAACATACCCTCCTGGAAGCTATGCTAAGGCACATAGAGGGAGGTGATGCGAGACAATCAGCATGGCTTCACCAAGGGCAAGTCTTGCCTGACCAACCCAGTGGCCTTCTATGATGGCGCAACTGCATCGGTGGACAAGAGAAGTGCCACTGACGTCATCTATCTGGACTTCAGGAAGGCCTTTGACATGGTCCCCCATAACATCCTCCTCTCTAAACTGGAAAGGTATGGATTTGATGGGTGGACTCATTGATGGATGAGGAACTGGTCGCTAAATCACATCCGGAGAGTGGTGGTCAATGGCTCAATGTCCAGATGGACATCAGTGATGAGTGATGTCCCTCAGGGGTCTGTTCTGGGACTGATACTCTTTAATGTCTTCCTTAATGACATAGACTTTAATGGGATCAATTAGACATAGTGGGATCGAGTGCACCCTCAGCAAGTTGCAGATGACACCAAGCTGTGTGGTGCAGTCGATACGCCTGAAGGACGGGATGCCATCCAGAGAGACCTAGACAGGGCTCAATCTGTGGGCCTAGGCTAATGTCATGAACTTCAAGAAAGCAAAATGCAAGGTCTTACACCTGGGTTGTGGCAACCTCCACAATCAATACAAGCTGGGGGATGAAAGGATTGAACAGAGCCCTGCTGAAAAGGACTTCAGGGTAATGGTGGATGACAAGCTGGACATGAGCCACCAGTGTGTCCTCATAGCCCAGAAAGCCAACTGTATCCTGGGCTGCATCAAAAACGTGTCCAACGGGTCAAGGGAGGTGATCCCGCCCCTCTGCTCTCCACTGGTGAGAACTTACCTGGAGTACTGCATGAAGATGTGGAGTCCTCAGTACAGGAGAGACACGGATCTCTTGGAGTGCATCCAGAGGAGGGCCACAAAAATGATCCAAGGGATGGAACACCTCCCCTGTGAGGACAGGCTGAGAGAGTTGGGGCTGTTCAGCCTGGAAAAGAGAAGGCTTCGGGGAGACCTGATAACAGCCTTTCAATATCTAGAGGTGGGCTACAAGAAAGCAGGGGACAGACTCTTTAGCAGGGTCTGTTGTGATAGGACTAGGGGAAATGGTTTCAAATTGAGAGAGGGGTGATTTAAACTGGATACGAGGAAAAAGGTTTTTTTATGGTAAGTCTGGTGAAGCACTGGCACAGGTTGCCCAGAGAAGTGGTGGATGCCTCATCCCTAGAGATCTTAGGGTTGGGCTGGATGGGGCTCTGAGCAACCTCATCTAGCTGTAGATGTCCCTGTTCACTGCAGGGGAGTTGGACTAGATTATCTTTAAAGGTCCCTTCCAACTTGGACAATTCTGTGATTCTAAGTGGCAATAGGTGCACACTGAAATACAGGAGATTTTGCCTACACATAATGAAAAACTTTTTTAATTGTGAGTCTGGTCAAAGACAGAAACATGTTGCCCAGAGAAGTTAGTAAGTCTCTCATCACAGACATTCAAACCCTGACAGAGTGAAGCGCTACCTTCTCTACTTGACCTTGCTTGAGCGGGAAGTTTGGACTATTTGATCTCCAGAGGTCCCATCCTGTGATTCGGTGATTTTCTGTGTCTTGAAGTGTCTGTTATTCTCTATCGACTCAAAGAACTTGAAGGTCAGTAGTTCAGATGCAGACTTACACCATATGCATTACATCATATAAAACCCACATTTGGAGACTATTACTGCCTCTCTTTTTTTGTTAATTTTTTGGGGCACCTCTCACCAAGCACAAGGAGATACAAGCAAGTAGGATATGCAAAATTACAAATACAAATTAGTTATTCATTGGCTACCACAGACAAAAAAAAAAAAAAAAAAAAAAAAAAAAAACANAAAAAAAAAAAAAAAAAAAAAAAAAAAAAAAAAACCAGCAAGGATTTTGCAAGCTGTTGAATTTAGGTCTGGTGTGCTCACCAAGCCAATGAGATGTTTTTGTTTTTTTTAGTCATGAAGGTGGTCTTTTCTTGCAGATCATCTCACCACACCTGTTCAGTGGCCTGAGCCCCAGATGCACAGCACAGCTGAACAAGAGCTGACCTTTGTGGCTTTGGTGCACAGACTGCTAAACCCTGTCACAGGGGAAGTTATAGCAGGGCTTATGGGGGGGAGGGGGAGGGAGTTATAACATGGTCCAAGATTTTTTTTTTTTTTTTTAATAGACTCCAGGCACATCTCTGCATCAAGTATGTGATGATACAGCAGGCATCTGGATGTCCAGATGACATTCTGCTGAGAAATCCTCAAATCATTAAGAGCCAATGTACAGGCACTGGCTGAAATTTGGGTTAAGCACTACAGGAAGGAGTCATTCATTCTGAATTGCTTTCTGAGACTTGAACATCTAAAGTCAGCTCAGGTTACATTGGACTTATGAATCTCACTTGAGGCATTTAAACCAGGACATCAACAGAGGTTATGTACCAAAGTCCAAAAATATATTTTACATAACTCTGCTTGTCAACCACACTCTTTCCCTATCTGACAATTTTTATTCTGAAAGTTCCCTCAACATTTGGTGTGTGAGAAGTACTGAACTTTTAGCACTTACATGGTCAGCTCCTTTCACTGTCCCATCTGTAAAGAAGGATGACTGTCCATCTTTTGCACAATGGCCATTTGTTACAGTTACACAGCAATAAATTATCCATCAATTTGTTATGCTACAACTAATGCATTTTATATGGGCCAACCTAACCCAACTTATATGGAAAACTAAGAATTATTTTTAGTGTAGCTAGAGTCTTAATAGTCTAAACATGAGTTATTATTAGCCCAGTTACAATTACACTTAGTGCTTATAGTTCAGCTTTCATACAGTTAATGTGATATATACACTAGACTTGAGGCAGCTACTCCTTTCTCTGTTACGCTCAATTATTAAGTGCCTTCTAGTCTCTGAGGTCAATAGCTTCAGCTGAGATGAGCACAATGGTTGGGGCAGCTGGTTCTTCCTCCTTATTATTGAAAGACCACACATGGATAGACTTAGGAGTGGAGGCTCTCACTAAGGGACCGCTCCCGAGAGGCAAAACCGCAGCAAAAAAAAAATGCAAAAACCAGCTCAGGGAGCTCCCACCACTATGCGCCCCCACCCCCAGCGCAGAGGCTCTGAGCTGGTGTGGGCAGAGACAGGACTGACAGGGGACTAACCACCGGTGCTTATAAAGTCAGCCCCTAGAGAACACAGTGACCAGGATGGGCAAGCAGGGCATGGCACAGCAGTTTGAGCTGGAAGGCGTGCAGGGAGGGCACAGCACCTCCCCACGCTCAAGAAAACAGTTCACATCTAGGTTGTTGCTCCCTCTAAAGGTCTTGACCTAGTAATGGTCTCCACTCAGCAGAGAGCCATTGCTAAAAAGAACATGGTGACTCAGGCAGGGAACCTAACCAAACATGCAGCAGTCCGGGCTCCAAGGAGTGCCTGAGTCTGTCACTGCTGACAGAGGGTAGCAGAGATACCACCTGCCTGCAATGTGAGCAGGTGCATGATCTACTCAGCCTAGTGGCTGAGTTAAAGGAGGAGGTGGAGAGGTTAAGAAGCATCAGGGAATGTGAGAGGGAGATAAGCTGGTGGAGCTGTGCCCTACCATCCCTCTGAGAAAGGGTCTTCGGGGGGGATGTTCCACATGCAGTGGTGGATCTCTTACCCTCTCACAGGGAGGCAGAAGGAGGGGACCTAAGAGACAGGGAGAAGTGGAAACAGATGCCTTCTCAGAGAGGTAGGCAGAATCCCCCCCCCAGCCTACCACACCTCCCCAGGTGCCATTGCACAACAGGTACAAAGTTCTGGAACTAGAGGAACAGGTAAGTGAGGCTGTAGATGAAGGTCCTTCCAAACGAGTATCTAATGTTAACTGCATGCCTCAAGACTGCCTCTACTAAGAAGAAAAGAAGGGTAATTAACACAGGTGACTCCTTATCATTGTTTTCCACAGGTATTACATATCATGACATCATGTAATAAGCTGATACAGGTGGGAGGGCTGCTAAGGTGAAACCACAGTCCTCAGAATGCTCCTGTCCCTTCCCACATGGTGTCCAGGTTCTGGGAGCTGCTTCCTGCACTTTCTCCTTCGATTGCCACAGGGGACACACATAGGTCAAGAGACATTCCCACACTTTCCAGTTTGTTAGATTTATTGCTCTCAATTCTTTCTTTTTTTTTTT
>VXAV01006891.1:223539-251229 GCA_013399715.1 Alectura lathami | reverse complement strand
AAAACCTTTTTTACTCATAGTTTTGTGGTACATTCTAATTTCTGCATGCTCATCCCTTCGATGATGCTTTCAAGTACATAGTTTTGTCTCGGTATATAACAACACCAGGCTATCCCTAGGGTCTGAGAGACAGAACCCATCATCTCTGTTAAGACGTGAAACTGGCTACATTTTCCATTAGGAACCATGTTCTCAAATGCCTCTAGCTTTTTGTGGTGGAGTGCAGACAGTGTTTTCTTCATAAGAGTCATTTTCATCAGAAGTAGCTCATTTTCATCATCTTATGCTTTTTTACTGCATAAAAGTCCTTGTTTCATAGGAACACAAGGTAGTGCAGATTCCCTACTTTCTACCTGTTCATCTCAGGGTCACTTTGTTTTTATTGTTCACACTCAAGGATGTCACTTCTTGTTATTCTCCCAAAAAATTACACTTACAGTGCCAGCAAACGTCCTGTGAGAGCTGGAGCTGGAAAAGTTCCTCTAATGTGAATCTATGGTCAGCAAGAGTCTTGCGTTGTTTCCTCTTACATTTCTCACATTTACACATGTAACTCTCTGCCATGCAACATGGTGATAATCAGAAGTGCTGAAAAAATTTTCTTCCTAGTTGTGGTTAATAGCAAACAAAAGGCTGTGGATGTTGTTTACCTGGATTTTAGTAAGGCACAAATTATGAGGAGCAGCTGAGGGAACTGGGGCTGTTTAGTCTGGAGGAGAGGAGGCTGAGGGGAGACCTCATTGCTTTCTACAGCTACCAGAAAGGAGATTGCAGCGGGGAGGTGTTGGTCTCTTTTCTCAGGTGATAAGTGACAGAATGTGAGGAAACAGTCTGAAGCTGCACAAGGGAAGGTTTAGGCTGGACATCAGGAAGGATTTCTTCGTGGAAAGGGTGGCCAGGCATTGGAACAGGCTGCCCAGGGAAGTGAAGGAGTCCTCATTGGTAGGTCAGGTTGATGTTTGGACTTGATGATGTTGAAGGTGTATTTTAACCTAGATAATTATATGATTCCATGTTTCTAAAAAGGCTCAAGAAAATGATTGTTTGGTACTCTGCAACTCTTGCAAAACTTTGCTTCAAAGGCCTGTTATGTGACTTGTGAGATTAACCTTGGAATACCCTGTAAATTTTAGTTTATCTTCATGGTACCTACATGAAGTAGTGAGCTGAGAACCTTAGTCACAGAAGCAGCATCTTTCCCAGGGCATGCAGAAAGCAAACTCATGCAGTAAGTCTCCCAAGTTTTTAGCTTCTAGCATTTGGTTCTCCTTTTCCTTTTCCAAGGCTCTCTCCTAAAGAAGGCTGTGGAGTTTTGTACAAGCATAAAGAAGGCAATTAGCTTCCTCTTTGCCACTGCAGCTCTTCACTTGTATTTTCTATTTGGCCTGTATTTTTCATAAAAATTATTTCCAATTCAGGGCAAAGGAATAGGCAGCAGCAAATTTAATTGTTTAGAACTATACCTCCTCAGGTTTTAAATGTACAGTCTCTCTGTTCAGTTCTTCATTATTTTCTGATAAATCTTGATAAATCACATTGTATCATTCTGGAAATATTTATTACACATTCTTGTTATACCTACATAGTCTGAGTTATTTGAGTAGGGTTTCAATCAGAAACTCTAATTCTGTTGTGCGAACAAGAGTAGGTATTTATATTTCACCTCCTTTAATTCTTCAGTTCTTCAGTTAAAAGTCTTAGAACACTTTCCATTCCTAATTAATCCTCAAGCCAGAAGTAGTTCAAGAACAGGGCATCTAATCAGTGTCCTGGTTCCTGTGTTCCATCAGATAAAAACCTCACAAAATGGTGGCTTGTCCTAAAACACCTAACTGAGCTCAGACTCCACGGAAGTTAGTTGCCAGTTATAGACTGCACATGTGGTGGGATGAAGGACATTTCCTTTTCACAGTAACTACTGCCCTGTGGATGGAGTGTCTTTGCCATTCATGCCTTCTAAGTGCCCAGAAAGCATGGGAATACACCAAGCACGAAAGTCCTCTCAAAGCAGATTCACCATGGTGTCCTTGCCCATAACTTACAAAAAGGGTTTCTTGGGACAGCTGAGTTATTCGACCTGAATTAGAGCCAAGACAGTTAATTCTGCAGTTTTGGCAGTCTTACAAAACATGCAAGACAACAAATGATTCCTGCTGAGCTGAAGGAGGATTTGCCATATCCCAACAGAGCAGTTATTTCTTCCTTTCTTTTCAGAGCAATTCTTCATTCTGATGCTCCTTCAGTTGCATGTATTCTTCCTTACTGGGAGGCACTTCTTGGCACATTCACAAATAATGGCAAAAAATCTGCAGAAGTAAATTTTGTAAGAATGACCAGCACAGACCTAGCTTGAGTATCACTTGCTGTCCTTCCTTGGTTTGTCTGCATCACAGACCACTTAAAATGTTCAGGCTCCATGAACAACACACCTAAGGAGTTCAGTATGAGTAGGTGAAATTCACTCCTGGTGTCATCAAAGCTGGTTCATTTGGAGCTTGCATGGATCTACATTGCTTTGCAATCTGCATTGTAGTTAGTCATCCAGGCTTTAAATCTTCTTTCCTGAAAGATAACTGTAGGAAGGGGAAACATTCTAGAAGTGTGTGTGTACCAATTCCTCTGCTAGCTCATTTTCACAGTCACTGCAGAAGGCATCCTCAGGCTGTGCTGCCTGCTTGGTTTCTGTTTTTTTGTTTTGTTTTGTTTTGTTTTTTTGCAACTTACCACAAATGCAGGCCTAAATTTTGCAGTTTTCTCATGAAGACTGTTCTCATGAAGACACTCCAGGTGTCCATTTCCATGGATAGCCTGGACAGTTCTCTTGCAGCACTGCCTTGGTCTTCTTCAACAGAGCTGTTCTGCTCTCTCCATGCCACACACCATGACCCTTACAGTGATGTCTATAGAGCTGTTACTTTCCCCATACATCAGTAACTGCTGTAGGTAACATGAAGGACTATGCCAAGCTGACAGATTTTCATCACCATCCTCAGAGGAGTCAAGTGTATCATTCCTGTGCTTTGCTTCTTCCCCAAAATCAGCCACCTACTCCTCCCACCAGAGAGTGCAGGCAGAGTTAGACTGCGAATAGCAGGAGGATCTGCATGTTGCTCCACCATCCTCTGCCATCCAAAGCTGTTAGCTAGTTTGATCCCTGCAGCAGGCATAAAAGGCACTGAATGTAGGACCTTCTGTTTGTGTAAAAGATGTTTGCCTGGTTTGCTACTGAATTTAGTGTGTTACCTAACAGAAAGTGGATCTTGAGCTATTTATCCAGCTCTTGGAGTTAGTAAGTCCTTGGTGATTTCTTTCCGATTCAATATCAAGCTTCAGACAGTCCAGACAACAAAACAAAACAATTCTGGATGCTGAACTATATAATCCAAGTGTCTCGGTTATTTTAACCAGCTGAAATTATCTAAGCCGTACAGAAAAGCAGCATTTGTATGAGGTGTCAGACTGGTACTGGGAAACCCACTGGCTTTTAAATGGGCTGCTGTAGTATTCCAGGTTCATGGGGTGCTAGAAAAGTCTTTTCAGATCAAATCCAGGCAACATCTCCAGAGGTTCCAGGGAAAGTGCGATCTGGCAGCTCTTCTTTATTACTGATGAGATCATTCATAGTCTTGAGACTAAGAATCCGCCATTAAGAGAGTTCAGCCTTACTAACTAGCAAAGTAAGTTCTTCTCATTGTCCTTGGTCAACTAGAATTGCTCTCTTGGTTATCCTAGCTGCATACATTTTTTAATTCCCCCTACACACATTTTTTTTCCAGAAAGAGGATATGAGCTTGCGCTCTGAACTTGCAGCAAAAAAAGATGTCACTTGAGGAAGAAAAGTATTGCAATTTAGAAAAACATTACTATAGAAATATCACTTGTATGGTCTTTTACAACTTCAAAGCCCTGTACAAGCTAATTTATTAATTAATGTAAATATACAGTTTTATTCATTTGTACTCATGAGGATTAATCTTAGAAACTCAAACGCTATTTAAAATCCATCCTTAAATGGAATTTCAAGTGCACTACATAGAGAGGAAATGAATTTCTCCATCATATTGCTGTGGTAATTAAATTAATTTACATTGTCACTGCTGTTTATTTTACAACACATGATGTACGTAGGTTACAGCAATCAAATCTGTCTGACTCAATGTGTGGTACCATATTACCATATATTTCTAAAAGGCAAATTCTCACTGGATTTGGGCTTCTGACTGTGGAGGAGGAGCTTGTGAAATTCATAAATCCTCAGTACTCTCTGCTGGAATCAACAGTCTGAGAGATTTCTATACTCAAAAGATGCAATAACGGTGCTGTCTTGCCATACTACCCCTCAGAGAGAATAGGTGTTGAACTTTTGTGTAGCCGGTGGTTGTCTTTATCAGATGTAATAAAAGACATGTATACTCAGCTGGTTTTGATTTGCAAAAAAAGAATGGAGGTGTCAGAATTAACTAGAGTCCTATAGGTTTCATGGAATTTTTGAGCTGGATTAGGGAGGAAGATGTAAGTCAGTGCCTGCAAACATGCAGGTTCTGGGTTTTGTCTTCTAAGGGGCCCAGGAGAAGCTGGGCTGTTGTGAAATGTTACAAATTGAGGCAGAGCAATGAATTGGATCTGAGATCAAAGTAGAAACATCTGTAGAAAACAAAGCTTTATTACATTCCCTGATCACTAGAGAGTTTAGTTTTCTTGCTGTTACTGTGCTTCTGGATGCTATTGTCTGATAAGTGCAAAGTCCTTTTTTAAATCCTGCTGGGCTTATCACTTTGGTGACACTCTCTGACAGTGCCATCAACAGGCTATCAGATGAAACAGCATTTGCTTTAGCCAGTTTAATTCTGGAAAAACTCGCTAGAGGAACTGGAGAGCATAATTCCTAAACGCAAGGTATGAAATAAATACCTTTTTTCTCATGATGGCTTCTCAATCCACATGGCAAGAATTACTGACCAATGTACTGATCCGTAACATCCAAGGTAGCCTGGAAATTGTCTCTCCGTGCACATTGATTCACCTGGAACTGTGGTCCACTCTGTGGAGATCCTGCGGGTCTGGTTCTTGCTAGACTAGGATGTTAACTGTACTAGCTAATTTGTGATCTTGATAGTATCAGATTTGCCTCTCCTTGCTCTTCATTTGAGGTTTCCTTAGCTGCTTCTTGAGCTGAAAAGGAACCTACTCTTGTGATTCTAGCTGAATGCCCTGACTTTTCCTCAATCTCTGTGCTCTCTTTAGCTAGCAAGTGGGGTATCTATGGAGTGTAGTCAGTATAGCCTGCATGACTGCCTATGAAAGAAGTCGTGTTTTGGCAGCAAATGGGAACACTTTTGTCTTTTTCCATCTTTAAATCATTTCTAGTTTGCGCCTGGAAGAGAAGATCCTTCAAGTCAATACCAAAGGTATTTGTTAAAAATGCCTTAAAAATACAAACCATGTATGTAGGTATACATAAATCTGGCAGCCATATGGGATATCCACACACCTGTCAGTGAAGTGAGAAAATTCAAGTTTCAAATCTCACTTCACTGCAGTAGAACGTATGAACAGAGCCTGGAGGACATGCTGTGAGATGAGTGAATCCATTCACTAAGAAGGTAGCAGGCTTTATATGGCTTATTTTTTATAAAGCTGCACACTGCTGAATGATATGGAATTAGCAGGTATGACATATTTTTCATGGAAAATAACATGGGATCCAGGATACCTACATAAAAATTGAAAATAAATGTTAAATGAGATAGCAATATTTCTTGGAATTGTGGCTCTTGTGTAATACCACAGACTGTGGCTTATGCATGCCACCTACACACAGCTTTGAAATATTGCAGTGATAGATTGCTGAGATATTGGTCAGTTTTACAAACCTATAATTCAATAAGTGTAAACTGAATTTAAGAGTGAACATTATATTGATCAAGGAGATTCAATCAAACATTGCTTACGTCTTCACCACGCTGCACCAAATTATTATAAATCATTGTCGTGTTCACGTAGATTTTTGGTAAGCCTCTTCAAACGTGAATGGTTAAGGCAAAAAAAAGGAAAATAAATGCCATTAAGGGGCATTCTGGAAGAATTAATTCTGGTATGAATCCTGTGTGTCATGACAAATAAGTCAGAAAACCCTGATTAGTGCACAAGACTACAATCTTTTATGTTTCAGCCATCGTAGTGAACCTCCATAAATTGCAAGTGAAAAATGTAAATCCATGAGAATAGAATTTGGCTCTGTAAGGCCAAATCCAGTGGCAAAGATATTTTTGCTACTTCTCACTGAGCCAGTGTCTGTCACACAGAATTCTTTTCTGACCATTTTGGATTATTCCCAGCTAGCATCTGATTAAGTTCTGATGTTTTTCCTCTATTTGTACTACCCAATTATTTGCAACCTTTTCCTCGTAAAAGCAATGATAGCAAAAGCCAGTGGCACATGCACAAGCATTGCTTGTGCCTCTGACCTCTAGTGAATTTTTTCTCAGATAGCGAAGGTGTTGAACCCAAAGAGACAAATGAGGGGGACAAGCAGCTGTGGATAAGAGAAAATGGATATATATAGGACTTGCTTTTACTATGCGTGAAATGCAACACCCTGTTCCCACATCGTGACGCACATCAGGCATTCCAGATGGTGAGAAGAGTTGGGTTTCTGCCTCGGACTGCCATGTGCAGGCTGCATTTGCATTCCTCAGCCCAGTTGTTTGTGGACGGTGCACAGCCGCTCACACAACAGTGCTCACCTCCCAAAGCACAACCTTTGCGTCACGGTGACAAATGTTGGGAGAGTTTTGCAGGCATGAGGAAAGAAAGGAGCTGAATAAAGTTCAGGCTCCAAGTGGAGCCCTCTGAGTGTCATCCCCAGGGATGCAGAAGTAGAAAATCATCTCAAATAAAGTGCGCTTATTCACTCACCGCACTCGTACAAATAGCCTTGAGGTTTTGTGGAAGGTAGACAAGATCCATAGAATCATAGAATGCCTTGGGTTGGAAGGGACCTCAGAGATCATCTAGTTCCAACCCCCCTGCCATGGACAGGGCTGCCAGCCACTAGCTCACTAGAGCAAACTGCCCAGGAACCCATCCAGCCTGGCCTTGAACACAGCCAGGGATGGGGCAGCCACAGCTTCTCTGGGCAGCCTGTGCCAGCTCTGAATGAGCACCTTCTACTCCACTAAAAAAGACTTTCCATACAGAAAACTTTTCAGTGACTGTGTATGACCAATAGCATAACCAGTTTCACTTGATGAGACTAATTGTGAACATTAATTTGTGGTATGTGGAGCAACTGTGATTGCTGTTGCTGTAGTTAATCCCATTTGAAATTGTTTAGTTTAATTGATTGTATTAATGGATCTGCGTTTTAGCCACTTGATTATGTTTTTTTGTATGTGTACATTTGCTTTAAAAACAATGAAAGAATATGGGACAAAAAAAGCATTAGACAAGTAAAGAGCATTACAAATACATATTTATAACTTAAAGGATGTTCTTAAAACCTATCAGCATAAAATTTTTTAAAACGTACACTTAATTTCACCTAATATTTACATTGCTTTTAACAGTCCTTCTGCACGGAGTACTGCTTTATGTTATCCTTGTTAAAATGCACAGAATTTGCCTGAAGAATTTCCATTCATGATAGTGGAAGTTGTGAACTGGGTGTTAGTCACTAAACAAGAACTGTGTCTTTAAGAAAGGAAGATGTTCTGAAGACGTAAAGAAAAAATATTTTAAAAATAGTAATTAAGTAAAAAAACATGAAAACTGCATCTAGAAGAGACTGAAGCTACATTTACTGCTGTATTAAGAGATGTTTAAATGAAGAATTCATTTTGGGTTGATGGTTTCTCCTCTGAGTTTTGCTTCTCCCCTGAAGTGCGGTTGATCATTCCACCTTAACAAGGTGCTGTGATTGACAGGTAGAGATGTTGCACAGAGCAGAAGGTGGGAGTGTGCTCTATTGGTTTGTGCTTGTGCATCCTGAGCACCAATTACTGTCACTGCTGCCAGCGCTGATGTGTTTATCAGGATGAGTTATAGCAGAATATATGTACACAGGCAGTGTGTATGCTGGATGACCACCCCCTGTGATGTAAAATATGAGAGTCTGGGAGCTACCGTTTTATAATTCATCAGGTTCAGCAACTGAATGTTGTTGGTTGGCTTACTTATAAAGGCAAGTGTGAACCGAACAGCAGACAGGAGCATCTCGCATTAAGAGTCCTGCAACGCTGTGTTTGGTGACGGGGCTCTGCTTTTGTTCAAGTGAATTCTGCCCTCGGTGAGTGATGTGGGTTCTGTTGAGCTAAAGCTGTTATTATATAAGCTGGGGGAACCTGCCTGCTAGTTTTATTTGTGTTTTGCTGCTGGAAGTCCTTGTCTGTGGTTGTTTTTAGCTTTTGCAATATTTTCAGTTGTGTACGTTACTGGCATGAAATGAGACGAAAAGAAAAATGTAATGATGAATTATTCACCATAGCGCTGTGAGGATGTCTTTTCTAGCTAAAGTTACTTTCCTTTCGTGACCGTGGTGGGTGTTCAAAGAAGCTACAAACAAGCAAATTTACCTGTCATTAAATCAGTTTTATTAGCAGTTAAGGAGAGTGATAGCTGTAGATTTTGTAACAAGAGGGAAAAAAAAAAAGAAAAAGCTAAAATAGAAGCATTTACAAATTCGTCACTTTTAAGTACATGTGGCTTTTCAGATTCAGCATTGAATCTTTTGTGTGCAGCAAGGGGCTGCAAAGAATACATTGTAGAGTTTTTTAATTAGGTAATCAGTAAAATGGTAGCCTCTCTCTGTTTTTGTGGTAATGTGCTTAGTATCACATTAAAATGAATGATTCCCCATCTTGCATAACAACGGTTCTGAAATATGTGTAAGATGAAAGGCAAAGAGACTTTGAAACAAACTGTGGGAAGCATGCTGTAGCACAGCAAGGCATCAAAAGCTGTGTTTCCTATAATATGTGCTTTACTTTTTGAATTTCACCAGCTTTGGTTTGTAATTATCACTTGCTTTGTTATGATCTCTTTGTCTTTTTAAGCAACCTCTTTTAATATCTGCCCACATTATCTTGCCAGTACCCTTAAAGATCAATAAGCCAGCAAAACATTTTTTGTTTGCTTTAAGCAAAAGGAACTGAATAGCATACTTTACCAAACCAAAAAATTAGCATTGCCGTACAATACCTGTATCGCTCCTCAGGAGAGGCAGGTTGTCGTGAGTGACAATTGTACTTTTCCTTTTATCACCAGAAGCAATAGCAAAGGGAACAGACATTGCTTCTGTCCCTCTGTGCCTGTTTCTGTTTTCTCCCTCAGTAGGAGAGGCAAGTTTGTTTTATCAAAATATCAGAAGGGATCGGCAGACCAGCACCTGTTGTCTTGTTGCTGTATTATTAGTAATTGGAGAGAGACTCTCTGCCAGAGACCTCTCATCTGATATCAGTCCAAACTTCACCCTGTAGTGATTTAAAATTGTATTGCTGCTTCTTACTTAGAAATAATCTGTTCTATGTGCTATGTGTGAAGCATCGAAGCCGCTGGATAGATACTGGTTTAATTAATAAGGTACCTCATTTTAGCATTTTTTATTATTATTATTTAAAGATGAAGACAATTAGGAAAGTGGCTTTTGCCACAGACTTTCTGTGCAGAATATATTTGCACTTATTTTTTATAAATCCTACATTAAAAAAAAAAAAAAAAAAGAATTTCTCAAGATCATTTCCTGCCAGCCTAACAGCCTAATTTCCTGTTTCTAGGAAAGAGTTTATACCTGTGTCAGCAGTGCTTTATTTAAGAATATTTCACTGCTTTTTAAGCATTCATATCTATTTTCAGTGACCCCTGTACTAGCAAATGGTATTTCCTGAAGTGTGAGCTTCTGGCTTTGCAAGTTCTCCTCCTTTCAGAAATCTGTGATATTGCATCCATCTGTCTAGGCATTTATATTGCATGCATCACTATGGTGTAATCTCAGCAATCTGAACATTAACCATGTAAATGTATGTGCTGTAACTGAGGAAGTATAAATTAGGACAGGAAAAGCAGCTCTAAAAGGAGAAAGTTATGATATGGGCATATGGCTCTTGTGGGCACTGGAGTTCCAGATTCACTATTTGTTATGGCAAAATAAATTAAGCTACCAACTAGTTCAGCCTGCAGGCAATGGTATGGAGGCTTGAGCACAGATGAAACCAACTTCTTGAAGTTTGATCCAGATAAGACCGAGGCCAAGTGAATGGAAAAGAGCCAGGGGACATGACAAAAATCGCTTTTTATTCTGCATGCATGCCTACTGCTCCTTTGTGGTCATAGTCTGTGAGCATTCCTGAAGGAAAAGCAGCAGTGACTAAGAAATGTATTTTAAATTCTCTCTGGTCTGGAGAGCACTGTTGTTTTATCTGGGTATGAGTTAGCTACTGTCATCCATGCCTCTCATCTCGCAGTAAGCAGCTGCAGTGTGCTCCGTGGAGTGCTGTGCCTTAAATCCCCGTAGTTACCCGAGCCTGTACAGATAATAGCCGGCTGCATGGTTTGCAGTGTGTCCTGCTGGAAACACACTGCGCCACAGCTCCAAGAAGTGTGCTGGCTTCTTATTAATTTCAGAATAAAGCTAGTATTTTAGGGTTGAAGTACATCACTGAGTAGCAGACATCTGCTGTCCAAGAGGAATCTTCCTCAGCTTTCGCCTTTTGGTTCCAGACGCAACTAGCCAAGGCACCAATGTTCAAATTATTTTATTTATATAAAATAAAGTGTCTGGAGGAAAATGTCTTGGAAAAAAGTTCTTAGCTTTGGAATTTATCTTTTTTTTCTTTAGTCTGACACACCTCAGGTCTGCAGACCTTCAGGTCTGCTGAAAAGTCCATGGCAGCTAATGGTCAACATTTTTGGTGAAGAGTTATTTTCCATTTTGCCGTAAATACAGCTACTGTGTGACTGTGCTTTTTCTTTGGTCGAAAGGGATTGGAAACTGCAGCAACAAATGCAAGTTTGTGTGCATGCAACACATCTATTTTCCTCTTTTAAGTGCACACACAAACTATACTTTTAAATAAAAGAATGCCTTTATAATACTGAGTCGAGCACAGAAAGTTCAGCTGCACAGAACTGAAAACGATTAACGGTGTATTAAATATGTTCTTGCTTTTTATTGGACAGACTAATAAAGAGACATTGCACGCTGTTTCTCAGCATTCTCAGATTTGAATTCAGCTGTCATGATGGGTATGAAACAAGGCCATATAGACACCTATAATCATAATGATGTTCTTTCAATGAGAAGTCCTTCAGTGGAAAAATGGGTTGTAATGACAGGGTAGACATGCAGTATCCTTGACGTTGAGAATAGCCAACTTAATTTTTTGGCAGGGAAGAGCCAGAATATCATAGTAAAGAATGATAATCTGCCAGTGGAAAACAGTAATTTTTTTTTTCTATACCCAGAGAAATAGGCAGAGAAACACCATTTAAAGAATTATCAAACACTCACTGCAGAGAAACACCATTTAAAGAATTATCAGACACTCACTGCATGAAAGGAACAAATTTGGCAACTGGAGCAGGGAGTGTGCTCATAAACACAACATGCTATTTTACGTCGTTCTGTTCCCTGTATTAGAAGTGAAGTACATGCAAAGGTCTAATCCTGCTGGAAGAGATTTTTTTTTAGGTCTTGTATGATTTTACAAGCAGGAGAAGATATTCAAATTAGCAGTGAAAAATTCACTTCTAAGTAAAATACATCTCAAAAGTGCTAAGTTCAATTCATTTGTAGATGCAATTGCTTGGGTTTAAGCCCTGCACCTTCTTTACTACAGGTAGTTAAAACAACAAGCACATCTGTCACGAAAAGGAGGTGAGAAGGCTCCGTCGTAATAGAGCTGGCTCTGGGGAATTCAGCAATGGAATTCTACAGAATTACAGGAGCCTGATGTAAATGAAATAATGTAAATTTTCTAAGTTCTGCATGCTGTTTAACAAAGTCTAGATAATCAACATCATGAATAGTATCAGTTAAGGGTCCTTTTCAAAAGGCAATCTGCTCATTTCACATTTCAGTGGATTTTGTCAGTGTCCTCACAGGAAGCTGTTAAGGGGTTATGTTGTCCCAATGCATAGTCAGAAAGGTGCTGGTTGCTATGGCTGTGTCTCCATCACAGAACAGTTATAACCTATGGAGAAGCTGAACATAAAAAGAGGTCTAGGATTCAACTCACATCCAGGATCAACCCTACTTTAACCTGGTAAAAGCCCTAGAACTTTGAATTATGCAGGCAAAAATTAGATATACATCCCTCAAATGACTGTGTGCATTGCTCTGGATTAAGCTTTCAATTTTTCCATGTTGCGACCATATGTTCCAGAAGAAAAAGTTCTGAGGATAGTCTCTTACATAGCCCTAAATGAAAATTACCATAATTCCATCATATAGCAAACTGAAATTGCATCTAAACCCCTGCTGCTTCTATGGTCTTCAGCTCT
Source organism: Alectura lathami (assembly GCA_013399715.1). Lineage (NCBI taxonomy): Eukaryota > Metazoa > Chordata > Aves > Galliformes > Megapodiidae > Alectura > Alectura lathami. Next base: position 238,731 of record VXAV01006891.1, on the reverse strand, counting down.
CCGTCTTTCCTGGAGGTGGAGAACAGTTGTTATTCTACTCTCCAGTGTGCAAACAGTAGTGATACTCATCTCTGGCAGATTCATTCATTGTCTAAACAGTGGCATACTGTCTTCTGTCTTCTGCAAACTTTATTAGTTGATGGCTTAACACGTGATATTAACATACAGTTTTTATTTTGTACTAAAGGAATAACTTCTGGCATCACCCAGTTTCTACTTGGGACTTACCAATGAACTCATTCAAAAGTCAGCCCGATAAAACTGCAGATGTAGTCCTGAATCCTGGAATATTTTCTCAGTGTCTGCAGAACTGTCCTATTATGTCAGACAGACAGTAGTGTAATCTCAATTGACAACAGCTTTGAAATCCTGAAAGTTGCCATCATCCTTACATCACACTGGCCTCTGTGCTTGAAGAATCTGCAAACTGACAGAATGGGATATGGTGTGTCCCTTCTAATTCTTTACTGTACTCCATATGAAACCTTACTTATTTGGAAGAGAGCAGGGAAAAACAGTGTGTAAGTGTGATTTACAACACTATTTGTGATAAATTTTGAAGAAAGAGATTAGTGCACTGGCATTTGAGCCAAGGAAATGCTAATTTAAGAACCTGTTATTATCCCCTTTTTTTGTGTTGTGGTAATAACCTCTAACACTATGTAGTAATAAAGAGCGGATTGAACTGGGTTGCGTGCAGCCACATGCTGAAAGTGAATGAGTGAACTAGCGACAGACTGTAATCAGTTTACGTTGTTTGTTTGTTTCTTCATTTTTTCTTTCTTTTATAGCTATTTATTTTGGCATTTTAAGTAGATTGTACTCTCAGAAGCATTTCTGCTACATGCAGTAATGTATACAATGAGTAGTAAAAACTGTTCAGAGCAGCTTGCAATACTAAGGAGCAAATATCTTTACCTACTGGTGCCTACAAAAGTAATGAAAAATATTGCTCACTAAAGACAATCTCCACATTCTTTGAAAATAACACCTTACAACTGTATTAAGATGGTATAAACATAGATACCAACACCCTCAGTATTCCTATAAATGGTATTTTATTCTCTGCATTTATTTGCAGTACTGTTAACATGTTTGCTGTAGATCTGTGCATCTCACATTACTAAAATATTCCTTGCAAAAAGAATCTATTATACAGATGGAAAACTGGGAATGGGAAATTAATGATCTACTTCGTGTCCCATGGGCTCCTTGCCCTCTTCAGCTGCTAAAATGGCAGTGTACACCGACTGCGAGTTGGGCTGTAGTTCAGAAACGCAAAATAAAATCAGTAGATGGCATTAGGAGAAACTCTTCTGCTAGTAGCAGTTCTCTGTTAAACGCTTCAGTGAAGTACACCCATCAAACGTGAACCAGGTTTCAGAGCAAAGAGCAAATAGCACTCAGGTATCTTTTGTTGTTTCCACTGTCTTTCCTTTCTTTCAGCAGACACCTGTCTGCTGACGTGACAACACTCATAGGTATCTCATTCCCCTCTTTTCAGGGGTGTGCATAAATTCTACTTTGTATTGAATTTGTTTCAGTGCATAAATAATGAAAGGCAGAGTTGCAAAATGGCAAATGTAGAAGGACTTCATGATAGAAAGTAGACAGGACTGCATATTTCCATGCATTTTCTAGTGGAATTACTGTGCCTTTATTCACATTTCATAAAGCCTGGCTTTTACTGTAAATTATTTGTAAACCTTAAAATCAAAAATTTTACCTCGATTGTTTGAGATGTGTAAGAAAGTGTAAGTGTGGCCAAAAAAGTGTGATTGAGCAGTACCTAGATATATTGTGGTTGAAACATTGAATGTTTTTGTTTCAGATTAATTTTTTTGTGCTTGGTTAGCAGAGGACAGAACAAGCTTAGGCTGTACATGTTGTCTGCAGGCCTGTCCACTAATTCTAACAAAAATGTTTGATCCAGAATTAGCTATTTGTATTTATGCTTAGACTTTTCTTAAGATTTGAAACACAGGAAGAAACTTCACTTGTCTTTTAAGACTTGTCTTAGAATTAATTGGCTTCCTAGCATGGTTTATTTTGAACCAATGTAATAATAGTACATATCTTCTCTCTGTCTTTTACTCTCAGTGCTCTTCCCCAGTGTTAGGTTGCTTTATCTAAGATACTCAAATATGATGAATTTTTATAGAGGTAGGATTTATTTTAAAAGTATACTGTGAAGGAAAGATACACCTGATCTTTCATGTCAATGTGAGGTTCAAAATGCCAAAAACATGCCTCATTTGTTCAGACCCACATGTATAAATTCTTTTTTCCTTTCTCCTGTTGTCATTTTTAAATATTAACAGAAATAATGGTAGAAGAGAGTGATCATTACGCTCTTTTTCTTTAAAAAAAAAAAAAAAAAAAAAAAAAAAAAAAAAAAAAAAAAAAAAAAAAAAAAAGTATCCTTACAGATTTCTGAAAAACATTCAGATTCAAGACAGTTACCTTGAAAGTGAAAATTTGACTAACAGCACCTGGAAACATTTCATGAAAATCTTTTAAATGTCAGTTGCCATAATATTTACGACATTGTACCTCCCTTTCTTCCCCCTCAATTTTCAATTGCCCAAACCTGTTGTTTGAAACAGAGAGAAAAGATAGGCAGAAGGATCTGAAGTTTGAATATCTGAGCTGAAAAATTGTGTCCTTACTATTTGGATTTAAACAGTGATCTTTTTTAGGGAAGAAANTTGCTTACACTACTTGCATGTATCTGGCAACATACATATCCAAGACCAGCCTGAGACCACAGTCACGGTGAATACCTGCCCTAACCTCTGGTGAACCTCTGTGAAGGTTGACTTAGTCTTTTATTTTCTGGTTGATACACCTTTTGCGTAGTATGACTCTGAAACAATCCGTAGGTCATCCAGATAAAGTTGTAGCTAAATTAATCAACTCAGTCTGCAGATCAAGCACCATTTTAATTTAGCCAGTGTTCTGTTCTTTGATTTATTGGCAGCAGTTCTGTAATTGTGACTGACACCTTTGGAGTGGATGCCATTCATACATCCTGTTTGTAGTGCATTAAGTTTGTGAAACACGTCAGAATTCTTTTGGATAAAAGGCAATATAACTGTAAATTATGTTAGTGTGTGGTATGGAATATCAGACATCTTTCAGACAAGTTGCATAAACTGCTGTGTGTAGTTACACTGCATAAACTGCCATATATAAATAAAAATAATGTATGATCCTGGGAATCCTGTTCTTAATGAACATTCTTCTGTGACAGAAAAATATCTGAGACCTTATGATACTAATTTCCTAAATTTTTGTTTTAACTTAATTTTTTGTGGGGTTGGTTAAAATAGAAAATATAGACCTTTAGAAATGCTGTCGAACTGTATTTGAACATATGAGACACATGACATCTGCCATTGAAAATGATGCCCTAGGGAATTTTCTGAACATTATTTCTGCAAATTTGAAATGCAGCCACCTCTGCTGATGAAAGGGCAGGAAGCTGAATGCCAAACATGACAATATTTTGTGTTCAGGGGAGGCCAAGTCAAAATGATTTTACAAGATAGCAGAATAAATGTGTACTGAAAGAGCAGAATGAATGAGTTTATACATACTCACCTAAACGTTCTGCAACAAGTAGGCTGTGCACAGTTCTGTGCATTTAATTCAGAAAAATGTAGTGCTTAGTTATCTTCCTTGGGATTTGCACTTGAACCCCACCAACTTCAGGTATTTCAAATACAGATTCTTAGTCATCTTCTCTGGTGCTAAATGCCAGCCTTTATAAGTACTGGTTGACTCATTTCTATACTCAATGAGTTTTTATGGCTGTTATAAACCTTTGAAAATGCTGACAGACCTATAGCCATCGTGGGTACTGCCAATATCAAGGAGTTTGATATTAATTATAGCTGGGTATTAAACTGTGATATTGCTGTACCCAGTTGTTCAACTGCAGTGTGACTAGGGAGGATAATGTGTGCCAGGGGACACTCACTAGCACACCTAAATGTAATACTTTATTTATTCTAATAATCTTTTCATTTTAAATGACTTAAGTTATTAACCATACATTATCTTGCCACCAGTTTACCAGTTCTGTATTTCTAAGCAGGAGTGGAGAAAGCTTTGCTTGTATGTTACGTTTTTTATATATCCACAGACCAACTGTCGGCAAACTGCAGATTAGTTGAGGCTGGAAGGTGCCTCTGGAGATCACCTGCTCCAACCTAACTGTACTAGCAGCATCTGCAGGTTGCTCAGGGTTATGTGCCATTGAGTTTTGGATATCTCCATGAATGGAAACTCCTCATCCTCTCTGGTAATCCTGTTCCAGCTTCTGATCATCCTTAGAAGAAACTAGATGTTTAAAAGGAATTTTCTATATTTCAGTTTGTACTCATCATCTCTTGTCCTTTCATCGGGAGACACTGAGAATAATCTGATTCCATATAAATCTTCTTTTCTTCCTCCATCAGGAATTCACAAAGTAAACTGTCCAAAATCTGCAACATGAAGCACTAAAGTCTAGTGTTGCCCAACCATTTGGGGTCTGATATCTAATACGCAGTAAACATGGCAAAGAGGAGCCAGACTTCTCAAAAGAAATGTGCACCCTTCTCAATGCTCTGACAATACTTCTCAGGCTCTTCCCAGATGTTAAGTCTCACTCACTGCTGAATGTTATTCTTGTTGCTCAAGACTTGAATTAAATCACAGTGCTTTTGTCCAATACCCTTCCCTCTCTGTTCAAATTTGCTAAATGCTTGCTTAGAATTTAAGTTCACTTCGAAATTCTGGTGGTTAATGAGAATTATGGATTCATCTAGTATTCATCCTTCTATAGATGGTAATTATTTCCCCAACTCTATGAACTGAAATCTGCCTGCCAGACATTAAACAGAATCTCATTCAAACAAAAGAAATCTTTCCTTAATTGAGAGACTTGCCCACATTGCACAGTGCATGAAGACAAAAGAGCACTTTCAGAATCCTGAAGCTGTCTTCAGGATTGGCTTGTCTGATCAAAAAGACCCTCTATGAATAGAGTATGGCCTACATAAAAGAAGTTAAAACCTCAAATTTACTTGCATTTGTTAACATCCTCTTTAGTTGCTTTTCTGCTCCAGAGATTTCCCTTCTTTCCTTTCAGAGTAAGTTGTCTCATTAAGCTCTGTGATTACAAACAAGGCTTAGCAGTATTAAATGACTAGATATTTTTATGGCCAAATGGGATTACTTTGATAATTGGCTCTGATCTGTAGCAGAGCCTGTTCTCCCATGCTTGCTGCATCGAGCCTATTAATGTGATAGAAGTCCCATCTGACTGATGTTTCCCAGGTCCTTTGATCCTGGATCTCTTCAGAAGTTAACTTCTTGTCAGTTGTACGTAGAGTAACATCCTGTCCAGCATTTTTTATTTCTTCTGTCATTGTCCATGTTGGTGCCTTCATAACTTTGTAGTGAAATTGTGATGAAGAATGACAAGGCTTAAATATGGGAAATCATCACAGTGTTTCATGCAGACATTTCTTTCCCAGCTCCTTAGTCCCAGCCATCATGTAGTCAAGCCAGACTTTGGTCCGAGATCAAACCCTCTCTGATGTAAAATTTTTTGGCAAAACAAGCCTAAGAGAGGTTGACAGAAAGATCCAGTACTGAAGTTACAAACTGGCTGCATGGTGTCACCCACCAGGAACTTTATTTCTTCTGCATGCAGTGACAGAAACTTATAATAAAGGGATAAATAGACCTGTCAAACCAATAAAAACAAATAAAAACTAAAGGACTGGTACCAATATAGTCAATCTGCTTCAACAGACTTGAGGAAGTGCAGAATGCAGAAGAATAACGCTGCATCTTGATTATCGTCAAATCTGTAACCAACACAAGACTTTTGTGTGCCTTAAAATGATGTTGCTATGTCCACACAGATTTGTGGTGTGAATCTTCTATATGCAGTACGTTGATAGTGCTCCTTCACTGAACATCTGAACACTTGGTTTGTCTGTTTTAATGTTTTAAACCATACAGCATTGATATATGCTGTGGAAACACTGGAACTGGTTATAAGGGCAGTGGAACAAAAGGCCCCCAAAGGGCTGAGAGACCTTTTTTTTGCTGTGGGTGAGGTTTTCCAACCTTGGATATCCTTCCTATCTTATAATTAGTACAGCTGAAGAGAGTTTTCTGAAATTCACTTCATTATCAAGGCTCCACTATTATTGATGGCTATCCAGTATTCCCCATACTCATGGATAGCAAAAATCTTTTGTAACTAAGGAGATGAGGATAGAATGATATATTGTCAATCCAAATCCAATTTCTCATTAGTTTTACACCTATCTATTTACATCAGTGGAGTTGCAGCTTGTATGTATTGGTATACCTGTAAACTGGAAGAAATGTCCCCTGTGTTGGCATGGCAGTGGGAAATAAGTCTGATTACTACTCATTAGGGAGAGAAGAAGTGGGGACCAGTACTGTTCAGATGATGCCCTGATGATGGTCCCATATATTTCTTCAGAAAGACTGGCAAACCCTGAGTCAGACTTAATCAGAAATCCAAGAGATAAAGAAATCCAAAAGATAAATTGTTTATTGTATCCATATCCCCAGAAGTTTTCCCTGTAACTTAGATAAGAGAATGCTTCTGTATTTTGAAATCCTAATGCCATGAATTCATCAGAAAGTCAGGATCAGCCAGTGACAATAAAAACAGCACTCTGTTCATGGGGTACTTCAGCAGCCTCGGAAGCTTTGCGTGTTCAAAGCTTGTTTTGTCCTGTAGTGACCAAAAGGTGCGAAAGAGGTAGCTCTCGTTAAAAAATATAAATAAAAATTGAATAGTCTGTATATGTTAACACAACATTATTCGGGGATGTAAGGAAGACAGTGTATTTTAGTGGCAGCTTTACAAGCTCGAGGCTAATGCATGCACTGTACTTCTGTGCCTGTGCTGTGATTTATCTGGAGCAGGGCATGCTTATGGCAGTGCTCCCTTTAGCTAGCTAGTGGGTATAATCCTGCCAAGTTCTGTTGTCAGCCCGTTGGTAAGAATAATGTCAATAGTAATTAGTCACTGCCCACTTCCATCCCTCCTGTCATCTATGCTCTCAGAGGCAGGAGGAAAAAAAAAAAAAAATTAAGAAAAGGCTACCTTGCATGCATCCAACCATTTGGATAAATGTCATGCTCAGCCTGACATTTCTTGCTGCCAGTCTCATGGATAGCTGAGCAAGCTGGGGCTGCGGCCCCCAGGGGATAACGGGGGGGAGACACGCAAAGGTCGTTGTGATTGCTGCAGAGCAGATACTTTAAAGCAGAACTCGAATATAAAGCATTGTAGTGGCTGGCATGCAAATTAAAATGTAAATAAGGTTGACAAGCTTTCCAGCAAGACATCAAACTGCCAAAGGGCAATTCTGCCTCCTCCAGGCCTCTTCTGCCCTTCATGAGCATGCTACAGCTGTTTCCTCAGCTAGCCAGGATAATAACCTCTAGGGGAAGGAGGCATATTAAAGTCATAGTGATTCTTAGCAGCTGTCACATTTGCAATGGTTTCTTTTCAGAGTGTTTCATAATCATGTTTTTTTCAGTGAACTTGCCTTAGAAATTTAGGTTACGCAATCACTGTAAATGAAAAGAAAAACAAAACAAATATATATATATATATGTCCATGCACATGCATCTACGACAGTCTTAAAGTTACGGAGTTCTTACGAGCTTCATGAAAATAGGGTAATTTTGAGAGACTATTCCAGGCTTTTGGCACGATTAACAAAGAAATCAAGAAGGGTAAGGTAAGAGAAGAGAGAGTCTCTGGCATAGGGCATAGGTCATTTTTTGAATGGTATTTAAACTGCAGCAGAAACTAGGAAGGCTTGACAAAGGTGAGACAAGTTTTTGAGAATGAGAAAAAGTATCTGAGGTGGAAGTCACAAGATACAAAGTCTTGAAGTTCTCTTAACAGATTATCCATCAGCATCGTTTTTATGGGAGATATGTGTTTAAACATGATTATTATTGCTTTGAGCATTCCGCTTTGATTTTTTTCTTTTTTTTTTTTTTTGGTCTAGTGATTTAATCCTTTTTATTTTAATGTCTGGCAGAAATCTATCTGAGTATGTTTAAAAACATATGCGCCTTTCACCAGCAGGCCCCTCGGCACACCTTCCCACACTTTGAAGGGTGCTGCCCTCCGCTACTGGTGCCCTTCAGAGCAGCCGCTTTGCAAGCACTACGCAGCAGAGCCAGCTGCATGGCAGACCTCTACAAAGCTGATTTTTGTTTCCCTTTGTCAGTGCAAGACACTCACTGCCTGTTGGGACACTTTTAGAGGCCCCCTGAGCCAGCCATCTCAAAACAGGAATGGTTTGCTGCAGTAATAGTGTCTGCTAATGTCTCATTACAATCAATTTAAATGCTTCAATTCCACTGAGAGCTAATAACACATGAAAGTCAAACTAGGCTTATAATTTCAAAGACATATTTTTTTTGTAATGAACTGAACTATTATGCCCTGCTGAAGGCTTGACTATAAAATGATTTTAAAGCTGCAATTGTAAGGTCATTAGGAGCCCCTCTTATGTATCTCCTAAGCTTTGAAGAGTCAGATATTCTCAGCTTTTTGCTTATCTTCAGTAAAATAATAAAGCTTTATTTATTGCCCTTTGCTAAATACATATTTAACAGTATTAAAAAATTAAAGTATCTAAACCAATATGACCTGCCTATATTCCAGCAATCCTTCCATTACACTCTATAGAAAAGAGAATTTGTTTCAGTGCCCTTTATTCACTTTATTCTCACGTTTTCGCTCCTAACGCAGCCTCTTTCAACATGGTTGTCTTTTAACTAAGTGGCGTTGCACTTTCAAGTTTTCAAGTTTTCAAAGTTTTCAAGGCCAGGCTGGATGGTTTCCTGGGCAGTTTGATCTCGTGAGCTAGTGGTTGGCAACCCTGTCCACAGCAGGGGGGTTGGATCTAGATGATCTTTGAGGTCCCTTCCAACCCAAGCCATTCTGTGATTCTATGATTATATTGGCAAAGTTAAGGAAGGCTGGTGCACTGGGCTTCTCTCCTCAGTAGAGAGAGAAGGTCCTCTGGGGGATGGTAGCTCCAAACAGAGCTGTGGGAGAGCCTCTCGATGGGGTCCCTAGGGGATTAACCCCAATAGGCTGAAGTGAGCCTTTGAGAACCCCCTGTCATCTGCCCATCTCACGCTATGGGGTGGGATGGCAGTGACCGTGAAGGGATGGAGAAGCAGAACTAGACAGTGAGGATCCAGGTCTCTTTGGCATTATTTTGGTAGCACACCTCAAGAGGATAACCAAAGACTGCAGCTTTAAACATAAAGAGTAACATTTTTGTGCATTCATAGAAGATATATGCAGCCTTGTGAAGGAAGGGAAGCCAGACAGGTAGCAAAGATGTAGTTTAACACAGGCTACAGAGGAGCCATTCCTAGCATAGCTAGTCACTGTTCAGATAGTATAAGAATAGTCCCAGAAACAAGGCAGCTTCGTTCAAGCAGTGAAGCTTAACTTGGCCTACTGCACTGGCACATGATGACAGTGTTTCTTCAGCATAATGTTAACAGGGAACAGAAAATGTCTGTCCACTGCAAGATTTTTTTTTAGTAGAAAGAAAAAAAAAGCAGCGAGCACAGAAACCAGTGGTCTCTCTTCCTGTCCCTTAGCACTGAGGCACCTCAATGGCTTGACATAAAACTTATTCTTAGTTATCCAGGCAGCGGTAGTATTATTTTGTCACCTTGCCAATGACTAGGAAGGGGAGACTGCAAGTCCCTCTGAAATTTCCCACAGTCTCTTGCACTTAAGTTTCTGTGTGTGAAAGAATTTTATCATCTTTTGTCTGTGTGTGTGGCACCAGACAAAGTGCAGTGCTTTGCTCTATAGTTCCAACATAACTCTCTCGAGATGAAGAGATAACTCATCCAGGTGAACAGGATGTTAGTCTGTGGTGGGACCAAGCAACCCCTTGGACCACTAGGAAACAGGACAAAGAAGCTTCTTGAATCGTTTACCCTTTCAATTTCTATGTCTAGAGATACCGCATTACATATCCACTTACGTGTGAGTTTCACAATAAATTTATCCAAAGAAGGTAATTTTCTATCACAAGAGTTTTTTTCACAGGTGAAAGAAAACTAAGATGGGTTTATGAGACATTATTGAAGCTCCAGTGCATTGTGTAAGTCAACAGGAAAATACTGTTATTCCACAAAATGCCACTGCAGCCAGATTGGTTTGGGCATCACTGATCTTGTGTGAATTAGCACAAATTATTTTCCACATTAACCTGCTTACAGCTGGGAACACTGCACTAGGTACTAGGGAATTCAGTTAATTACAATAATAATACTTTGGGACTAATTACAGGGACACACCAAAAAGGTGTCTGTAGCAATACTGACCCATTTTAGTGCATGTAGGCCACTGGCTGTAATGAGCTTCATCTGTCCCAATTGGAATACCGATAGTTTCTTTAAGGTCTCATTTCTGACATTTGCAGACTTTTTTCAAAAGATTTTCACTTGCTGACCTGTTCCTCCTAAACACTAATTTTAGTTTTTCTATATTTCTAGTTTTGACATGTTTCAGATTACCATATTGTTTTCTCTCACTCATTGTGAGCTAGGAGAAATGGTCTTAAAAAGCAGCAGGAAAACTTCAGATGACACATTAGGAATAAAAGCAACTGCAAGGAGAGTGGGACACCAGACTAGATTTTGGGATGGTTCAAGTGTCTCCATCTCTGGGGATCTTTAGGAACAAATTACACAGACATCCATAAAAAGACTTAATTGTGACTTACACTCCCTGAGGCCTTACTGCTCCCACAGGGAACAGAGACTGACAACCTCTCTGTCTCCCCTTCACACTGAGAGCTCAGACTTGTGCTCCAGTTGCAAGTTTCTGATGCCTGGCAACCATGTAAGCATGTGCTGTTTGTCCTTGGCAAACACTAGGCAATTCAGCTGGAAAGAAATCCTTTGTCATAGAATCATTAAACAATTTAGGTTGGAAAAGATCTTCAAGAACACCAAGTTCAACCATCAACCTGACTTACCGAGTCCTATCACTAAATCATAGAATCATAGAATCATAAAAGTTGGAAAAGTCCTTTAAGATCATCTAGTCCAACCATCAGCCTGACACCATGATGCCCACTAAATCATGTCCCTAAGTGCCATATCTACATGTTTCAAGAAATGTGTAGATGTGGCACTTAGTGCTACATGTCTCTTAGTGCTACATCCACATGTCTCTTAAACACCTCAAGGGATGGGGACTCCACCACTGCCCTGGGTAGCCTGTTCCAATGTTTGAGTATGCTATCCGTGAAGAAATTCTTCCCAATATTCAGTCTAAACCTCCCCTGGCACAAGCTGAGGCCATTTCCTTGCATTCTATCATTTGTCACATGAGAAACTGGGAAACTGTTGTGGCCTAAGCTAAATCATCTTCCTTTGCTATAAAAAAATGCAGTCAGTTGGCACCATGCAGATGACACTTAGGAACTGATCACAGATCCCAGACCACAATACACTTCCAGATGATCTCACCCAAGTCACTCTCATTTGATGTGACTATATGTATTTCTTGGGAGAGTGCACAGGAAAGTAAAGTCATACCTTGTTCTTCAAGAAGCTTAAGGGTTTATGGGCTTTGGTCATTCCTGTCCAAACTGACTCTGAAAGTTTTATGGGTGTGATATTTTATCAGGGTTAACCCGCACAATGAAGGGATCATCTTGATCCACCGCTTTTTCCTACTTGGATCACCCTGGACAAGTGGTAAAGTGGAAAATCAGAGAGCCTTGGAGAAGCGAGCCCACCAGTGCTGAGCCAAAGTACAACATCAATAAAATATTACAGAATATCTCAATTTCTGTCAACAACCTCTTCAGGAAAGGGAAAGGCATTCTGCAGGGAGTTGCATAATAAACAGACGTCAAATAAATCTTAAGGCAAAGCCATAGACTGCAGTCTTGAAAAATTGTCACCATACTAAAGATTATGATTTCCCCACTGAAAATGAGTCTGAAAGAATTTGCCTTTCAAGGGAACATATGGAACTGCAGTCCAACTGCTGTCACTAGCTGTAAGCTGGTAACTGTGGGGAAAGTCTGCACCAGTAAATAGTTAATATTTGCAACAGCCCCTTTTTTTTCTTTCTCCTATCCTCTCTCCTCTCTCTCTTTGCATTTCATATATATGCACACATTTTTATTCGTTCTCTCTCTCTCTATATATATATATATGTATATGTATGTGCATTGAATTGATTTTTTGTAAACTAATCTAAAACACTGATTAAAAAAAAAATTATACCCACCACATCAGAATAGCAAATCATTCACTTCAGAAAACAAACTGCTGGTTCTCAGGAAAAGCTGATGAGGTTGTCATTCTTAATCTGGGATGCTTGTCAGAATGATGAAAGAGTATAAAATCTTGGATATCAGGTGAGAATTTTTCAGAACATCCATTTTCTACTCATCTTTAGGTCTTGTCCATAATGTGGCTCACGAGCTCAGCAGGGAGACAGCAGAGGTCTTCTTCTTCCCATAGGACAGACCCATGTGCTGAGGTTAGGCAGACTTGGGTAATCCATCACAGAACACTGAGAATCGGCACAGGGAGTAGTAAGGGCTGTGCAAGTATATACTGAACTACAGATAGTGCTTTATCTGGGAAATGACACCCACAGTGCCCATCATCAGGAAAGGAGAGAAAAGAGTGATGTGTACTCAACAGATTGGGAGCTGCATAAGAAGAAGTATACTTCGAAACATGGTTTTAGGGGGAAAAAATGGAGGTTAATGCAAAACAGGATAGAAAAGTAATACAGTTTTATCGAATGTACAGTCCAGAAAATTTTCCTCATATCAGTTTTGACAGTGCATTTAATTTTTAGAGGAGGTCTGTGATTGATACAATATATCTGATTTTTCAGGGAGTCATTTGATGTTGCATGAAGTAGGGCACTGCTTTTTAAACCAGTAAACAGAGAGATTAAACAAACATTGTAAAGGAGAGGCAAGTGTAGCAGGCAACACTGAAACATGAAATGGATTGGTTATTTAGCAAAATGGAGATTGGTAGGTGAAGTTTTGTCCTCTCTATAAATCTGTCGTGAGAATCAATATACAATGGAAAACAGCAATTTACACAGAGGAACTGTGTTGGTGCAAAAGCTGATAAGCAGATTTCGACCACATTTGGCTAGAAGAATGAGTCTAGTCATTTGAGGATGGGATTCTGTGTGTGGTCTTCCAACAGCTATGAAATGTCAAAATTCAATGAAATCTAAGGAAAGATTTGAGCAACTTATGATGAGGAATTTTGGTTTTCATTTCCTGTAAAAGTCAAAACTGGGCTTAGGAAGATCTTGTCCAGCTAGGTCTTTTATGCTGTAAGGATGACTTTCCTTGGTCTGGGTGATGATCTCAAGAGGAACAGCAGTGACTGCAAGGCATTTCTTTGTATCACATTGATTTTTAGGCATTATTCCAGTTTTACATGATCTGAAGTTAATCAACATCTCGGAGAACCCAGACCAACAAATATATCCTCTGTGTCTAACAATTGCACATTTGCATCTAGATATCCCATTGCACGGTACCCAAAATGTGGAGGGAGCATTACTTGTCTTGAGGTGATGTATATATTTGTCTTTTTAAAATTCTTTCAGGCCCGTAACGTGTTCAACCATTCCATATTATTTGTTTCTATTAGTAATGGTAATCTCCCTTAATCAGGAAGCTCTAGCAAACTAACACAATTCTGTTGCTGCTTTCAATATTGCCTCTTTAAAAAGATGGGAGAATGNTTCAAGACATTTGTTGTTTTTTTTTTTTCATGTTTTTTTAGTTGTAGAAATTGATACTTTTTTTCTAGTTTTACTCCTTTCTTTTGAACTCAGTAGGGTGTCCCAATGCCTAAGCAAACCACTGACAATACTCTTTTCTGGAAGAGCAANAATTGCACTATTTAATATAAGCAAATGACACTAATCACTATAGCAAAACAGATCAACCAAACTAGGTTTATCCTTTAAATGTTCATAACACTTTTGCCAAAATTTTGCTTCTGTTATTGACGGTCCTTCTGATCTCTGTGTTAGAAATCTTTCTGTGTGTATAATTACATCAGGTAATATTGGTATTCTTGCCACTATTTCATTTTCTCCTTTAACTTATAGTTTTCAGACTTGTGGGTTTGTTATTTGTGTTCAGTTGTTTGTTTGCTAGTTTTTTTTTTCCTGTAGGATCAGCTTTCATGATGTTTCATGACATAAAGTTTTAGCTGCCCCATCATTCTCTTTTCAGAAAGAAACTCCTTTAGAGGACCCTTTGTTATCTCTTCCCACTCTGAGTATATCAGAATTTCACAGAATATAAGTAGAAAACTGGCATATGATGTCTCTGCTGTGAAAGTTCTCATAAAAATTCACCTGGGAATTTTGAGCCCTGATTTAGCAGTGTCTTTTTTTCATTTTTGTCTAAAAATCAGACAGGTCAGAGTGATCTAAAAATTATTGCACAATTCTTAGGCAGGTCATGTCTCTCTTTAGACATGCTGTTATTGAACCTGAAGATGAAGAAGTAAGATTGTATCCTTCTTTTCCCAAAAAGGTCTAGTACAAACTGAATCCAGGTGGCATCTTATGCATGTAATGGAAGACACCACCTGCACTGGTCTGACCCCAGCTCTGTATTGCTGCATCCTCTTCACTTTTGCAGGCAGTTTCATGTCTATGTGCTTCCCAGTCTGCATCAATCAAACTCAAACATCTTGGCATAAGTAGGTCTAACACAGCTCATTTTTGCTGGAATGTGTTTGGAAAAACTCACATGCCATGTAGCTGACATGACATGGCACCCACAAGGCTTTTGGAAGTAGGAAACTTATAAACTGTTGGAGGCAGGGTGGGAATCACTCACCATCAGTCTGAAAAAGAGGAGCAACTTGCCACTGTAGATACAGGGTTAATGAACACCACAAAAATTACTTCCCTGCATTGCCTTGCCTAAGAAACTCTAGAAGTAGTCACCTCTGTATTTCATTTCTTCCTATCCTGTCTTTAAGAGCTGGAAGCAGGCTAAGCCAGCATCATCATTAAGAAGATATGGCTAATTGGTATAAAATGCTCAGCTCCCAAGAAATAGAACTACTCT
>VXAV01006891.1:185401-196678 GCA_013399715.1 Alectura lathami | reverse complement strand
CTAACACTGCGCCCTACCACCTTTCTCATATCTCTTAAGGGAAAGCCTATGAGAATTCCTCCCATGCCACCATTTGTAAAGTATTGATTTATTTTCATTGATCTCACCGCACAGTGTTTAAGGAATCGATGTTGCCATTCAGCAACATGGCACATTATTGTTCTCCCTCAAGTCAATTCAAAATGGGGCAGACCTTGAATCACCACTCTCCACACTTAATAGTTTTCAGTGTCTGTCAAGGAAAGCAGACTTCTTGGTCAAAGCAGAGGATCCTTTTAAATTTAGCAGCCTGTATTAAATATAGCTATACCTATAGTTGATACAGACATAGATGATAGAGATAGAGATAGAGATAGAAATAGAGATACTATTACTGATGGATAAGGGTAGAAGCTTGGAACTGGCTTTGTTAAAAACATTTTCCAAGGTACCTTGTAGGAGCAAGCATAGCTGACTCCAGTATCACCTGTACATATGATGGAAGCAAATACAACTTTCAGGACATATCATGCGCTACAGGAGCCCAGCCTTGGCATTGCAGTATCTCATAAATAGATATATGGTCTACAGAGGGTGATCCAAAGTGCCTAACTTAGTTACATAAATTCTGCACACAGTAAATGGAAGTACTGTGTAGGGAAATCAGTTTTGCTGCGATAAGCAGAGAGTTTAGCCAATTACATCCTTAATGGAGCTCCCTTACAGAGCACAGCATCACCTTAGGTGTGGGTTTGGTTGAATAAGTCTGCCCTGGATTTAGCTTAAGGAAAAACTGAATGCAGGCATATGTGCCAACTCTTCTGGGAGCTTGAGAGCAGCAATCTCTGTTCAAAATCTTAAAATCTAAAATCTCTGTTTAAAATGTAAGAGAAAGAGATGATGTTGATTATGTATGGTGTTCCTTGCATTTTGCAAAATCTCCTGGCAAACGCATGTCTCTTTTTTCTGTATTATGGCTTTTTCAGTCAAAGCCAACCTGGAATCAACAACAGCCAGGATAGCACATTAGCAGCTCAGTTCTTGAGCCTCCAGTCACGAGACTCCCAAGAACTTCTTCCTCCTCAAATTTTATGTTCCTTATCCCTGGGTCACACTGCCCTTTCAAGGGAAGGGGTAAAAAATGATCTTTCTACAAATGGCCACATGCTGCTTAGGGCACTTCTGAAGTACAAGAGAGTTCTGGCTTTGCATCCCTTCAGTTTGCTGAGGGAACTGAATTTGTATCTCCTCTGTCAGTGGTGTGGGAATAAAACCTTTAATCTCCTATACCCAAGTGAGTCTCTCACCACTACTTTTCTGCAAAAAGGTAAATATCCCAGCTACATTTTTGAATGAGAATAGCCTTTCCTATTGTGTTTTTTTTTTTTCTGCATTCAGTTTTCTATGTGTCTTAGACATAGTCTAAACATATTTTGATATGTTTAGACAATATAAGTATCTGATATCTTATATCTAATATATAAGATTGGGCCATGTAAGGGTTAAATGCAGTTTGGATATTTCTCTGCCTTATATGTGAATTCCACAAATGCATAAATCAGAGAGAGAGACATCCAGCTTCTCATAAATATGTGAGAGAAAATGTACTCTAAAATACTGGGCCTACTGAATGGAGCAAGAATACTGATTTTTGCATTAAGACCTTGATTTTTAAAATCCATCTAAGTCTGTTTTAGGCATCAGAAATAGTAAGTCTGAATCTTACTCTAGCTTTGACTAACCTGTCAGTGTCCAGAAAGTTTTGTCATAGGCTGTATTCAATGCCCTTTTACCCTGCTGTACTTGAAGCAACTACCAAAGAGGTAAGATTAGAAATGGCTCTGATTTTCAGGCTCATCTGAAGCTTTCTGAATAGTGATCATCAAGAAAGTTCAAGGCAATTACAATCACAGTCATAGCTATATCTAAAACAAATTACATGCCAGTCTGGAATTTCATGGGGCTGTATAGTCTCAGAGCTGCCATTTTCTCCCAAAGAAACCATTGAGCGAACAGGCCATTTTAAAGACAATATCAATGATTAGCAAAGCAAATATCATAGCTGATTTGTGAGCCACATTCATTTTAATGAATTCATTTCTCTCCAAAATGGGAGTTCAGCTGCTGCAATGTGTTATGTTGGATATGGCTTTATCTCACCAACAAAATGATGATTTCTTAAAATATGTTACTGTGGCACAAGTCTTTGGTTATGTCTATGTAATCCAGATGATCTAACAGCACAGTTAACACTGAGAGCCTTGACTGCTGAGACTTTACTGTTAGTTTACTCCCAAGCTAATTCCCTCCAAGATCAAATATGGATATGTTATTTTTAGGACAGTTCACTTGAGACTTCTGTGGGCAGTATGGGTAAGGCAGCACAGGTGTGGTTCCATTTGCATGCCACAGTCTTGCAACTCTATCCCAGCAGGCTTGCACTCTTCAATGATCCTCACATATACCTTCACCTCCTCCTTGTTCAGGATGTGCAACACCATTCTGGTGTCATGCTACAGAACATGAGGCTACGACATAACAATTATATTACTTCAGTCACTTTGAACAGGAACACCACGTTCATAAAACAATGATCTCTAAGGGCCATAGGATGTGAGCTCAAAGCAAACCTGAGTCCAGTGCGAAGCAGTGTGGATGGTATGTGCTAGAGCAGATTAGCCTTGAACAGTGAGGTTGGAAGTACTGAGCACTCTGGTGTAGCTATGTCTAACTGCATAAATGTAGCATAACACTAATGCATGAGCATCTTTTTATAATTATCGTCCATTAGGAAAACCATTCAGATTCAAAAAGATCTTCAAGACAGATGTCTCAGTCTAGAGAAGAATGGATAGACAGTGACAGCATACATCTGGGTTATGCAGATTCAGGAATATCAGGGTTTTTTTTACACAGGTGTCGAGAGTTATAAGAGCTTCTCCACAACCAATACAAGCGTTGTACATATGCCCAATGCCTTCTGTTCAAGCTCTGTTTTGTGAGGACCCATTTCATGACAATTGTAGTAAAGATGTACTGTTGTTTTTAATCTTGCTTCTCTTTAAATTCTGCAGACATTGCAAAAGACCCAGCAGCTGTTGCTTTAAAATGCAGATAAGTAGGACATTATGCCACTCATGAGTGCCATCATTACAGGCCCATGTTACTGTATTCTGTCAGCTAAAAGTTAATCACTTCATTTTTACCCTGTCAATCATTTAGCAAGAGACAAGAACAAATATATCTTTAGGGAATAGTGGCATCTTTTTTTCTCCAAAGCATTTTTTGCAAGAACATTATGATCATATTTCTCTGTTTTAACAGATAACATATAAAAACATTTCTTAAAGCATTTCTTTAGGTGTTGCTGCTTCAGCATTTACCAAACATCCAATGTAATACTTTGTTTTCCCTGAAAGTGCAAACATTTTGACTAATGAGATTTGAGAAAGAGTTTCCAGGAAATTACCGTTATATTCATGTTTTTCCCCAAAGGCAAAAGGACCTAGATTTGTAGTAGGAGATTCTCACTAAAAATGAGGAATACTTGGATTAACTGCGAAAAAAATTGTGTTGCTATGTGAGGACATTAGAAGTACTCAATAGTGTGGTTAAAATCTTAGTATTACTGTGCTGGGTTAGAAAGACATGCATGCACTCACTGTCTTACAAACCTGAACATATATAGGTACTTTTTTAATTGTTGAATGCTGTACATCTTGCACTTGTGAAATTCTGTAAAAATTAATTCATAGATTTTCATAGGAATTAATAATCTTGCAGTAAAATTTGTGTTTCAGGAAGATTATTCAGTGCACTTAAATCTGCAGTATGTTTTCAACCCTTGCACTCAGTGTAATTATGCACTGGTACTAAATAATGGGAAACCAAATAATTCTCTGAAGTAATAGTCCATAAATTGATTTAAACTACTTTGATTTATAAACCATGATAACTCTGCCAAGATTTTCAGATCAAAATTAAGTGCACCATCCCTTTATACGTACCTATCAGAAGAAGGGAAAGGGAAGGGTCTTGTCTGAAAGAAAAGTTTTGATAAGAACATAAAAATAGTATCTGTTTTAATTAGTACTTTTCATAGCTCCAAGCTTTCTCTGTAGGAAGGACCAATTGAAGAAACAGAGGTATGGACAGTGACTCTAACAGGCTGAAGAAAACTGTTTGCCTTAGCTCGGCTTTGTGCTGGCTCCCACTCTAATGCACTATTTATGGGCAGCCTCATTGTATATGCTCAAATTTGCACATAGAGTTTCAGCTTGAATTCCTTAGTTGGTTTCCACAGCTATGGTAGAACATATGCATAAAAGTTGTCTTTCAAGCAGACTGTCAAGAGTTAAATGAGCCAGGTTATAAGATCAAAAGTGGACCCCCATGATGTAGGGTGAACACAGAATCAAAGAATCATAGACTGACTTGGTTTGGAAGGGACCTCAAAACATGTGAAGGTGAACCCAAGGTCCTTTCCACCCATTATGCTGTGTCTAATGCTACCTTAAAACTGTTCCTCTGACACTATAAAAATAGCCCTTGATGGATTTTTTCTTCTTTGGAAGAAAATTTTTATGCCCATTTAAGTTTTCAGCCTCTACAACATCCACTGATTAATTAAATCCTCTGCATTCCCTCTTAGTCCTTAAATTATCATTCCCTCCATTTCACGTTGTGAGAACAGTGAAGAATTGTATTCTGCTCTTCTCCAAAATTTGTAATTTTATTAGCTTTTATCTTGCTCTCTTCTTGGTCACCTTTTTTAAAGCTGATCTGTGTAACTTATTCGTATGAGAAGATCATCCTTATGGGCTTCTCTGTTCCCCTTCTGCCTTTCGCAGATCTTATTTGGGATGGGGGGATTGGGACCGCTAGTGGTACCCGACTGGGGATATCAATGTATCGTGATATAGTAGCAATGATTTATGTTTGGTTCTTCCTTAATTTATTCAGACCTGAGGAACAAATTTCTCTTTTTCATAACCGTCAAGCATCTAATTCTTCTCTTCCTAGAACAAAATATAAAGTCTACAACATTTCTCCTCTGGGGAGCAATTGTTTAGTGCACATCAGTATGTCTGTTTACCAAGGACCGTGGGTATTCACCATGCCTCACTTTGCATTTTTTGACATTGAATTTCATCAAGTATTTTATCATCCAGACACTTGATATTTTAAAATCCTTTCGTAAGTTTTCTCAGTTAGTTTTTTGGTTTATTGCACTTAATACTTCAGTGTTTTCTGTAATTATGATTGCTTTATTTTTCACTACTTTTCCTAGATCACTAATGGGAACTTCTCTGTTGAGAAGGAGCCCTGGTTTTAATCCTTGTTTCCTATCCTTTAAATATTCACTAATTCTTCACTCTTAGACCACTTTGTTTGGGGAACATGCTTGGTGAAGGGCCTGGAGCACAGGTCTCACTGGGAATGGCTGAGGGAACTGGCACTGTTCAGTCTGGAGAAGAGGAGGCTCAGGGGAGACCTCATTGATCTCTACAGCTGCCTGAAAGGAGGCTGCAGTGAGGTGGGGGTCGGCCTCTTCTCCCAGGTAACAGTGAGTGGACGAGAGGTAACAGCGTCAANCAGGTAACAGTGAGTGGACGAGATGTAACAGCGTCAAGCAGCTTCAAGGGAGGATCAGGTTAGATATGAGGAAAAACTTCTTCTCTGAGAGAGTGGTCGGGCATTGGAACAGGCTGCCCAGGGAGGTGGTGGAGTCTCCTTCCCTGGAGTTCAAGAAATGTGCAGATGTGGCACTTAGGGACATAATTCAGCAGGCACAGTGGTGTTAGGCTGACGGTTGGACTAGATGATCTTAGACGTCTTTTCCAAACTTTATGATCCTATTCTTCTTCTTTTTTGTTGTTGCTGTTTTTTGTTTNAACTGGCACTGTTCAGTCTGGAGAAGAGGAGGCTCAGGGGAGACCTCATTGATCTCTACAACTGCCTGAAAGGAGGCTGCAGTGAGGTGGGGGTCGGCCTCTTCTCCCAGGTAACAGTGAGTGGACGAGAGGTAACAGCGTCAAGCTGCTTCAAGGGAGGATCAGGTTAGATATGAGGAAAAACTTCTTCNTTAGGCTGACGGTTGGACTAGATGATCTTAGACGTCTTTTCCAAACTTTATGATCCTATTCTTCTTCTTTTTTGTTGTTGCTGTTTTTTGTTTGTTTGTTTGTTTGTGGTGAAGAAGCTTTCTGAAAATCCAAGTTTACTATTGCAGCTGAAAACTTCTAATCCATGAGTTTACTGATCCTCTAAAGAGGTTGAGTAGATCTACCTGTTACTCAACACAGACTTGATTTATTTGTGGTCTCCCTTTAAAAAATGCCTTTACATTTTACACTTCCTCATGTTTGAGTCATTCATCTGGCCCTAGTAATTTATTACTATTCACTTTATTGATTTGTTATTAAACTTTGCCTACTGACACATCAAGTGCAGACAGCTGCATTGATTTGACAGGTCTGAAAGGCTCTTCTGTGGGTTCATCCTTAAACTCATCCTAGAGTTGATTGTAAATAATTAATTTAGCTTTATTGCTATGGCCTTTTCTTTCCTGAGCTTTCTTATTAAACCTCAGTGCCCTGTGTAATTGGTATTTAGTATCAGAATGCTGCAAATTCCTTACTGTAGTTATCCTCACTCTTCTCCTTTGAGGCAGGAAAATGTCATCCACCCCTGCATCTATAAAGATGCAGATGCTGGGGCCCAGAGACAGACATTTGGTAAAGCATGCTGAGCAACGAAACACTGAGAGGTTTGCAGATCCTCCAGTTTGCATGTCCAGCTTTGAGCACAGAAATCTCAGGGGATGATCTCAGTGCCTGAAAGTCATCAGCTTGGAGGGGTGGGAAGAATTAGGTGCCAAAGTTTGGATTCATGGCCAATACATAAATACATTGAGGGCTGGAATACCTACAGCAGCCAACTGGAAAAGCTAAGAAGACATAGATGTGTCTGAGGCTCTGAGTCCTCTTGGTCTCTGTGATTCAGAGATGGAAGGAACTACCTGCATCCAGCGTTGTTTTGGTGTCTATTTCCTGCCCTAATTAGAGTTGGGTACCCCAGTTCCTCAAGGCTCAGCTTGGATGAACTGCCAACAAGTGTATGAGAAGAGATGGTTAAGTATCTCTTTCATAGCACTGAAAATAATGTCTTAAGGCTCAAACAGCCTTTCTACATCCCTTTTAGTAACCTCAGTTCTGATAGAGTTAAGGGGGAGCATCTTTTCCCCAGTTTTCCCACGCAATCTGGCAGTGCAGGGCCATGTCTGCCCCAAGCATCTGCTTGTCTGAACAGAGTGAATGATTCTGAACTTGGGCATAGGCTCACATCAGAGATCAGCTGAAAGCACAGATATTCCCACTACTGCATGCAGGAGATCCCTCAGCCTTGCATAAAGGGAGGAACATTAATACAAACTAGTAACATGAATCAAGAAAATGGAAAATCCCAACCCACCTTACCAAACACCAATAATGCAATAAGACTGATAAATCAGTGACAATAAATTATTGCTGCATCTGCAGGAGATATAAAGATTTTCAGGCTTGTCTCTCCTGTTTGGGACACTTGGGAAGTTGATCATCAGAAACAGCTGCATTCTGCAATGAAGGTTCTGCAACAAATAACTTTCTGGTAAAGGAAATAGTGCACATATCTGTTATTTAAAGGAAGGGAAACTCTTACTATTAAATTCAAATAAGAATTTTAAAATATTCCTTAATAGCAGAAAGATAAAGAAACCTTTGAAACTAAATTTCATTTTATGTACTTTCTTTTTAAAGGTTTATTTTTTTCATTTAGATTTATTTCATCATGTACTGACTTGTTTATCCAGAAAAACTGAAAGTTGCTCTTTGCAATGTGAGCTCATTAAGTTGCTTCACTTTACAGAGCTTAATGACAGAACTGCAGAGATAAATCATGGCTATGGAACAAAAACATTTCTGATTTTGCTAGAGAAACAGATGTATTCAGCTGATGTTTGATGAGAAATGCTGAGTTTATAAGACAGAGACAGAAGGAAAACTATAAAATAGATGTTGTACTGACAGTCACAAGTTGACTTGAACAACTGAGTGGAGTTTGATCCTGTATGACCAGAGACAGGAATAATATATCTGCATGTAAGAGAAATGCTTGGATATATGTGTAAGAAAATTACTTAAAGACAGCACATCTGGGCACCAGGTGCTGTGGTATGGTCAGTCTACAAACATAAAGCAGATATACAAAGAGGGTTTTAAATTCCAGTTTAATACAACATAGCACTTTTTACTCTATAGCAGGTTTCAGATTGCTGAAATAATCCTAATCATCAAATGTAGCACTTGGTCAAGGAGACACAGGGTAGGTGTGTAGGCAGATTGAATTTCCCACCTTCTAGACCTATTTTCCTCCATAAAAGTGGCATGGATTATGTTTTGCAGCTATTCTGGCTCAGAAGAAAGGTCCATCTAGTCAAGCGCCTTTTCCTTGGGAGTCGTTAGTAGCAGATGTTTAAGAGACGTATAGGAACAGGACACATATGGTCGGATCGTCTCTCTGCCATACACCGGAGCTTTCTCCAAAGAGAGCATCCTACCTCAAACCTTAAATCATCAACAACATTGCATTGCTCTTTTCACGTTGCCAGAGAACAGATATGAAGTTCTTAAAGTTTGTTGTTGATGTTACAAAATAATTTGTCCAGACAAAAAAATTTTGCAAATATTTCAATTAATCTTGTCCACATGAAGTGAAAGAAATATATATCTTCAGCCAGAAGTTCACTTTCTTGATTGTTTGTTTTTCCACAACTCCCAGGGATATCGGAATCAAAAAAAGTACTTTCTTTTGGGGCTCTACTCTGTTGTTCTGCAGTACTCAAATCATTTTAATGGCATGTTTTTTTGTATAAGCAAACACTAAATGACAGTGTCATTTACACTGCAAGATCTTCTGACAAATATGTAGCTGCAATAGATGCTTATTTCTATTGAAATCACAGAGATTTCACCCTTTATGTTTCATTTAAATTAAGATTCCTCTAACGCTCAGTCCCTGCATTGCACCTTATTTGTTCTCCCAAAATAAGGACAAAAGAAATGAGCCGAATATCACACCAGAAGTCCTACACTGCAAATACGGCTGTGCTACTGGACACAGTATAGTCCCCAAATCACTGCAACATTCTGGAGGATAGCTTTAATACAGCTGTCGTGTATCGAAGGTTAGGTTAGCGGCAGTGCATGGTCATGGAAATCACCAGCTGGACTTGTATGTAGCTCAAGCATCTCTCTGCCATCCTCAGTTGCATAGAATAGGAACTTTAAAGAACTTGAGTTATTTTTACTTACTGCAGTAAATTCTGTATCAGACACCCGAGTCTGACTGTCATTTTCTACAGAATATATATTAAAAGTGAAAATTCTTGATATGCCCAAATGTGATAAATATGATCTGAGATAAACTCCTGTGTCTCAGAATATCTCATATCTTGATGTTTCTGAATAGATGCAGGTAATTTAACTTGGAAGAGCCCATCCTGACATCATATGTTCAACTTTCCTCTCAAAGCAGACTCATCTTCAAAAATTATGTTGCTCAGGGTCTTAGCCAGCAGAGTTTTGAATACCTCCAGCTGAGTTTTGAATACTTCCCAGGACAGCACAGCTAGTCTGCACTGCCTACACTAATGCTTACCACTCTCCTAGTGAGATTTTGCCTTTTCTCACACATGTGGAGCAGCTCCACCAGTGATGAACAAAGTCTGAGTAGGGTAAACATGAGCATGGTCCAGAACATATTACATCAAGGACTGCGGTTTCGGAAAAGTTCTGGTCATACTTCTTATGGATTTCTCTACTGGGAGAGTGAGGTTTGCTCCTCCTTCCTACTGTGGAAGTAAGATGGCTGATTTAATGCATCTTCCTTCATTAAAGATTTGTTTTTCTTATAAAGGATTTTCCTCCGCCAAAGTATCTCATGGAGGTTATCAGCACAATAAAATTAGGACATTTTTTTGGATCAGACATAATGAACATGCCGTGCAGAGACATATGTGTTGGACTGATCTCTTGTAGAACTTTCCTAGCCTCAAAACCATTTTTAGAGGGCATTTTTCAGGGTTTTTACAAACCAGAGGAAAGATACCAGCATATCTGGTAACCTAGAGGGTGGGTTACTCTTAATTTATAGCTCTTGCAGACATAAACTTGGCTTTCACCATTCCTGTCTGTCTTGTATTTCCTGCACACACAAATCTAACATTAAGGTGTATCTAGGTTTTGGCATGGCACGGTTATTTGATTCAGGCTTAAAAAGTGGTAATAGTGTATGAGGTTTCAAACTAAATCTTATATCCTTAAATTTGAAGTCGATTTTTTAATAAATAAAGTTGAAAGAAAATATTTGCCTATGAGAAATATTAGGAAAGCAATTGCATCCAGGAATTATTTTCTGTTACATACAATGTATCATGCCACAAATAGGTCTCAACACATAACTCAAAGCATATGTAATCCTCTTGAAATTGGCCAGATTATTTAAATGCTAAGGAAAATGATTTCTCATAGCCTGACTCAGGAGAGTGCTGTTATTATTATTTTGCCTAAATGTAAGGAGATAGCTTTTGATAAATCCCCCCCCCCCCATCTAAAAGCTGCTAAGCAGAAGTAGGGGTTAGCGGTAAATCTCTCTTCTGCAGGACAGAGGAATGGCTTAAAATTAAAGTAAGCTTAAGCCAGTATAGGGGAAGAAAACAACTAATTTTCCTGGAAGATTTATTTTTATGCTTTTTATTGCCACAGGGCTCATTTTAAATAAAGATATTAAAAGGCACAGTCCCAGTTCTGTTGCTTAGTGTCCTTGCATAAATCAGGAATCACACACAGACAGAATGAGGAAATGTCATTACGGACAAAGCCATCAAAACTCTGAGCCTCGTACATGGTAGCGGAAAGAATGGCTTATCCTAGGTCCTTGCACCATCCAAGAGCAAGGAATCAAAGAGCTTCTCTCACTATACAAGGCCATCATCCTGTCAGGCTCAGAGCAGCTTAAGGCAAATTCTGTCAATCTTAAAGCTGCTTAGGGTAATGTTTTCAAAGCAATTTAGCCATTCAAAGATTAATCTTCATTGAAAGTCAACAAAAACTAGGCTCAGATGTGCTTTAAAAAAGGGATGTAGGAACTTCTGATGTTACCTTTAATCCTGCTGGCTGAGAGCTGAGGCTCCCAGGAAAGGAGGGTGTGCAGTGGAGTGGATGATGAGCTTCAAGGAGCTCAGTTTCCTCAAAACGA
>VXAV01006891.1:154725-169182 GCA_013399715.1 Alectura lathami | reverse complement strand
TTCCTGCAGTTGCACAAGTAGCTTGGGACTTCTGATAACTTTCTGATAAGTTTTTTACCTTAAATATTTAAAAATATATATATTAAATATTAAAAATATTAAATATTTTCCCTTTCTTGCTAGGGAAGGAATCTTGTCATGAATAAGCATCACTGGAGAAAATCCACTTTTTCTTGGGGATAAAGTCATGTTTTTTTTTTTTCTCAAAATATTGCAGTTGCAAAACTGAAGATTCAAAAATCAGTAAAAGTGCCTGAAATTATAAATTGAGATGTATTTTTAAAATGCTGGATGCATAAAAACTAATATTCTGTATTTTTTTTTATTTTCATCATTCACAACATGTTTTAGTTCACTTTTTGGCTCTACAGCAAAAATGCCCCAGCAGCCAGGATGAGAAATTATAGAAACACCTTAGTTCATTGCAGTCTCTACTGTGGCCACCTCAACAAAGACAAAATCTTTGGAAAACCATATTCTAATGGATTTCTCCAGAGCATGCAAAAAAACAAAGCTTTCAGACTTTTGGACAGTGGAATGATTTCTTCAGGAAAAAGAGAAGTGTATTCCTGACACCAGATCAACCCCCTGCCACGCTTCAAGTCCCTCACCCAGCACATGAAGGTAGTAGAGCACCTGAGACAAAGTGCTTTAAGAGAATTTTATATCCTTTGTGCAACCCTTTATTTTATCCCAGCCTTTCTCCAACAGCTAGCCCGTTTTGATGACACTTTGGGCAGCAGCAGTGTTGCAACCACCCCGTGAGAATCCCACACACAGAATTTCAGCATGGAAGTTTTTGGCTCAGCTAAATAAAATGTTACTGAAAAGATTTGTATTGTGACAAGTGTCAGGAAAATTGTAATGGGAGGCAAAACTGTGTGCTTTCTTCAGTACAGGTGTAGATTACTAAATGCTTGTAATATTCAGCAGACATTGTGAGTATGTATGAACACTGTTGATATGTTTGCCTGGAGGATTAATGGCACTTAATGATGTTATTTATGGACTTCGCAAAGCAATGCAGAATGTTTCTGCCCTTCCTCATCTGTCTTCTATGCCTGTAGAGAGCAGCCCTTCCCACCATGAGTGCTGATGCAATTAGGAAGAATTTCATAAACAAGATTCACCCTTCAGGGTTAATTTCCAAATTTCTTTACAAAGTGAATAAGAAATGAAGTTAAAACCGGATGTTTTAGAAAGTTAGAAAGGTATGGGATGAGTTTAAATGTTAACACAGATTAATAAGTAGAATACTGTGTTCATTTGAGGCAATTATTTTCTCAGAAGGCATCCATCCTATTTAGGCAATTATACAGCCTCAAGTCTTCATTTCTTACTGATATTATCAAGGGACTTCATCTGCTAGTTCGAGTGTAAAACTGTTCATGTGTTTTTAATAACACAGATTTAATTTGAAAGCTCCATTTGAGCTGTTTCCATGTGAATATTCCACACTTACAGAGAAATGCATTTATTCTAAATTTAAACTGTAACTATAGTAACCAGCGTTCACTGAGTTTCAGTAGAAAATATACAAGCCCACTCAGAGAGAAGGAAACATGTTGTGCTAATTATCATTCTATCCAAAGACTGGAGCTTGTATTTCAAAGAAATATTACCAGAAACTGGGTAATCTTAGTATCCAGACTTTGCAACCAAGAGATTTGAGATATTTTAATGCCATTAGTGGGAAACTGTGAAAGTTAGAAAAAGAGTCATATTTGGACCAATCTGTAGGATATAATCAACCCCATTTTTTAACCCCAGATATTCGTTGTGAAATAAAGATACAGTATTGAACTCTTATAAGCTAGCTTTGCAGAATTCAGCTTAGAGCTCCTGGAGGAATTCATAATCCTAGACAAACAGGGACATTCTTTCAATTATAGGTAGATGATCAGATTTTTTTTTCTTGGGCCAGTAGATGACAGATCCTGTAGACTATTTTGCAAAGGCAGAAAATGCCACTTTTACAGTAATGACCATGTTAGTCAAGGTAAGGACAAGAACAGCTTTTCCTTCCAGATTTCTCTCTCTGCATCTGGTTTTCGTGAGGTTTGACTGTGTTCAGGGGATTCTCAGATTGTATTTTGAATTACTAGTGTTATTATTCAAGCATACTGTGTTAAAAGGTTAAATATACAACACATATATAAATCTCCTAGTAATGATGAACATTCAAAATATACTATGAGTACATAACCTTTGAGTATACAGTTTTCCTACAGCTAAAGCTTTTACTGCACATACTTCTGTGTGCAAATAGATTTTAATGTTTACTAACATGTTTTTAAAATAATGCCCATTCACTGAATAATAGAAACTCGGGATACTGATCCATAACATTTGGAGACAGAAAAGGAACACCGAAATAATTAGTCTGTTCTCCTTTATAATAATATCTTGTCTTTTGTGTTTCCTCAGTTCTAAGCACTGGAATTTCTGTTTGTCCAGTCTAGATTATAAGATATGAATGGATTGAGATGCCAGATGCACTTCTTCTGTATTACTTTGGTGGCCAAACTTCTTAACCATTAAAAAGTAAACCTTGTGTTTTCTTTAATCTGAATCTGTCAGGCTTCCACTGTTTTTTTTCTCTCCTAATTGGAAGTTTTTAGATCTCAGTATTTTCTCACTGTGAAAGTGTTGCATGTACAAGGTAACAATTCCTTTCTCAAACTATATTTATTTAAGCAGTGGACATTAGGGTCAAATAGTTGTTGAGGCTTTTCATCAGGGCATTTCAATTTCCTTTACAAATACAAGTTCCAGAACTGTACAGAGCCAAGTTGGGGGCCCTGCAGTTTGTGCTCTTCAGTCCCATGAGGTGGGTCACATGGGCTGTCTGTTCCCATTTTCCAGCTCAGGTCACAAGAGATCTGTCAAAACAAATGTCCTTTTTGCCTTCCCTTTCTGCACTTTGTTTTGTCTTGTGCAGCTGTCTTGATTCTTTATGCTAGATTTGTTTGTGCTAAACTGATCTTGAAGTTAAGCCTACCCAATGCAACCATCTGTTAATGGGTGGTCAGTTCATGGACCAAACTTGAAATAGACCAAAGAAACTGGAATGTATAATTTGTGTCCTTTTCTGTTTGGCCACACTGTTTGTTTATGAGTGCCTGCACATATTTGTCTCCAGAATTCGCTCACTTCACTGAAACGAATCAGAAAAAAAAGAAAATATTTTGATTCTATCTGCTTGCATGAAGAGCATAGTTTAAAAAAAGACCACCCACCTATTTCACAGTGTTTTAGAGTGGCTGAAAATAGTTTTTCTGCCCTGGAGCATTTGTACCTCTCCTCAGATATGCTCATTTGGAAAAAAAAAAAAAAAAAAAAAAAAAAAAATGTGTAGTTTTAAATAATCAAAACATTCAGTAAGCTTCTCTGCACTTGAATATTTTAAGAAATAGCATACCACCATCTTTCGGAAGACAAATATAGAATTAGTTTCAAAATCAGCAACAAAAAGATTTCAGGGACAGCATTTTCAAAATTACTTCACTGAACCAGCATTCATTCTCCAAAGAAAACTGAAGGCAAGACCATTAAAAAATCTAATGCATTGTAAAGACAAGTTTGAAGAACTGAATGTTTAAAAAGTGAAAAGATTTAAACATGTGAAAAGGGCTTTACAAAGCTATGGGCAAACCAACTGCCTCTGTGTGGTGGATGTTCTATTATGGCTTGGGGGGTATTTTGAGAAAACTTCAAACACCTAACATGCTTATTAAGTATTGCCCAATAACTCTAGAACACCTGGAAAGCTTCTAGATGCCTCTCCTGCTCTTTTTAGGTGACACTTTTCTGTTTTCCTTGGAGATTCAAGGCAAAGGTTGTTCTGAAGCATAAGGAAAGGACATCCCCTCCCAGTCTGCTCTGGTCAGCTGCAGTGTCTATCTGACCATCTCAGCTGGCTGATTCAACTTAACAGATATTCACTTCGTGCCCCACCAGTGGTCTTAGGAGATCAGATATCAAACATATCGTAGAGAACACTGCTCCAATCAGCATGCGATTCTTTATTTTTGTGTTCTTTTCCACAGAGTGGAAAGAAAGGAGCGTGCCCGTTTGAAGACGGTGAAATTCAATGCAAAGCCTGGTGTAATTGATGCAAAAGGGGTACGTAAATAATGAAACCTTTTCAAGTTGCACTTTGTAATCATTATATACATTTCTGAGTAAAGAAAATTTAAGCAGCGTAAGGAATATTGAGATTGTCATAACCAAAGCCTGGAGTATACTGAGATATAGACAGGAGTATAGTGTGATGATCTTCTCAATAATTTTTGTTTTCATAATATTGACTGACAATGCCTCCTAA
Organism: Alectura lathami; assembly: GCA_013399715.1. Classification (NCBI taxonomy): domain Eukaryota; kingdom Metazoa; phylum Chordata; class Aves; order Galliformes; family Megapodiidae; genus Alectura; species Alectura lathami. The sequence continues at coordinate 164,855 of VXAV01006891.1, read as the reverse complement.
CTGGAGATACTGAAAAAATGAAAAGCATCCTGCAATAGCTGCAGTTTTAGGTAAATGATGGTTAGAGAGGGAAAGACATTGAAAAGCGATGCATATGGGTAACTGTTCAGAGAACAGAGCAAGAAATGCAAATTCCCTGACTTCAGAAGCTGTTGTCTCAAATAAAAGGTTGAATGTTAGAGCCCTGGATGCAAAGTAGGTTCTGGGACTTGCTGCTTTGACAGTTGTGACAGACATTGAACACAGGTGTGTTTCACAGCAGGCACAATGGGCCAGCCAGCACCAAACCTGCAAGTTCCCTTCCTTTGGCACTACCTGGCCAGAGCAGCACTTCTGCTGCTGTCGCTCTGCAGCATTGCTTTATTGTGCCCAACAGACAGCAGCGTTCACTGCTCTGATGCCCAGCACCTTACATATTGCCGTCTGGTTGGCGAGAGTCTGAACATGAGAAATGCCCCCAGTCCTGGCTGTGGAGGTATATTTCTCTGCTACAGTGCAGCTTACATTTGTAGCAGTAGTGAATACCTGACATTACTTTTCCAGGGATTTTGTTTTGAAAACAGTCCAGTTGACATGCATGGGATTTACAAGTGAGGGCTTCAGTGAGCAAACCAAGAGAACTTGGCTGAAGCCACCGGCAAAAAACTCCCTGACTTCAGAAAACACAAGGCAGGGCCAAAACTAGGTGATGGGAAGACACAGGGGCTAGCAAGCGGCAAAACTAAGTGATTCAGCTGATCCCTCCCACACCTGTGGTTCTTGTGGTTCTCCGCCTAGTTTGAAATTCTCATTCTTAACCTCTTCTTACTTCATTTTTCTTTTACAAGGGGAATAAGATTCCTTTTTTTAATCCTAGTTTATCCTGTCCTTTTACTTCAGACTGTAGCAGATTACCAGGGTGAGAAATTCCTCTTGTTGCAATGTGATTCCTAGCACAGTGGGTCCCAAATCTCTACATGCCAGCAAAGTAATATTTCAGAGTTGAAAATACGTCTCTTACTGCCGTACTGAACAATTCTTGAGCTCAATGCAAAAGCAGAATAACTGCACTGACTAAGTTTTTCAGATTTATAAGGTACATGGAATCAGAGTTCAGCCTCTGCACACTGCGTATGCAGGTTACTTGGTACAAAATATATAATAAACAGCATTGTTAGAAGACTTCTTTATCTCACTGTATTTCTTCAGGAGTCAGAACTATATTTTTTAATTTGAAATGACCACTCTCTGCAACCCTGTAAATTAACTTTGTCATTTATTTTGGGAGATAATATGCTTTATATTGCCTATGAAATCACTTGTTAAATGCCTATTTCCTGTATATAATCTAAGCCTCAGGGGCTTATTCATTCAGATAACTAATGGTCCTTATTCAAGTGAGTCTGTCAAGAATTTAATTCCCTCTTGATTCCCCAAATTGTTTTTCCGTTTTTGTCATCAGCGTAACATTAATCTTCCAGCTACTCATGTCAATGTTTGTTTCAGTATGTAGGAAATTGCATAATTACAGACCAAGACTGTTTCATCCTCTTGGAAACACATTTTCTATTGTTAGTATTTGCTAAAATCTGTTTTTGTTTATTAAAAAAAAAAAAAAGGCAAAGAAAATTCAAGACTTTTTGGAAAAAAATAATGTAATTATTTGAAAGAGCATAAAGGAAAAAACTGATCACAGTTAGATTAAACATCATCATGTAAAGTCTGGTTTTTGTGTACACTTACATGTATGTGTGTGTTAGTGATCAGCGTCTCCATTTAGTCTTTCCGTGTTCAAAAAGAAGTGGTATAAGCTGTCTAACAGCATATGTTTTACATGTTTTTATCTGGAGAAATTCAGCCCAGATAAACAGAGCTGCAGTAAGCCTAGGAAAAGTCTTCTGTTCAGAATCAAACTAAAATTCAGACAGGAATGGACTTATGGTTTTGTCTATTGCACCTCTGAAGCTACTATGTGCCTGACCATGTGGGCAACTGAGAGAGATATGATAATATCTTAACTTACCCTAAAGATGAAATTGGGAAAATAGCATGTAGATACTTCTAATAGCATTAGATACTTCTAAATCTGGCCAGGAGATGTGCATGGAAACAACTTCTTTTTAAAATATTTAACTGAATACAGAGACTGCTTCAATATTTTGCACAGGTGAAAGGTTCACCCTGTTGTGATTTTACCTGAATCATCTTGCTGGCTCCAAACACTTTCTTTCCTTATAGAAGCAACATTAAAGTGCTGATAAGCCACTGAAGATTTTTATGAAATAGTGTCAAAATTTCTTTAAGCTAAATTCTCTCTATGATTTTAAAATATTAACTGTCTGATTATGCTACCAGTTTTAAGAATTTGTATTTTCATTTGTTTATCCCTCATTTTTAATCCTATATCCAGAGATAAGATAGCTTTATGGATGGTGTGACGTTTGTATTTGGTCAGGTTCTTGTGTTTCACTGAAAAGGTGCTTAAGAACACTCAGCAAAACTGTTGGCAAGCCTGTTATCAGGGACAGCTAAAGGACAACCTTTTCAAAGGCACAAAATGTTATCCTTTCCAAATCAAAATTGGATGTGTTACCTTATGAAAAAAAATACTAGCATTTTTGTTAAAATTTAGAATATTTAGAGACATTTCAATTTATTTCTTTAGACTACTTCAATCCATGGCTTTTGAATTAAATGTACACAAAACCAGAATGGATTCAGAAACAGGGAATGTGAAATACAGTTAGGGAGTACTAGTTAAATATTGTGGTCTTGAGATTAAATCAGGCAATGGATAGCATCTTTCTGTACAATGCATAATTGAATTCTGATGCTCATCATAACAGGATATTGTATAAAACATAAATAAGATTAAAAGGAATTAGGTTTTCAAGCAATGGATCTGGTGTCAACTTTTAACTTTCTGGTCGTGTATCTCAGGACACACTAATTGTTGATTTCAAGAAGCAGAGAGGTTATAAGAAGGTAAAGATTATATTTCTTTTACTTCTTCTTTTAAACATCTGGACAACATCAGAAAATGTTGCTGGACTAGCTGGATCTCCGGCTTAACCCAACAGCTCTGCTTTTCATAGAATCATTTAGGCTGGAAAAGACCTTCAAGATCAGCAAGTCCAACCATCAAACAGACCCACCAAGTCCCATCACTAAACTGTGTCCCTTAGTGCCAAGTCTGCATGGCTCTTAAATACATCCAGGGATGAGGCTTCTACCACTGCCCTGGGCAGCCTGTCCAAATGCCTGATCACCCTCCCCATGAAGAAATTCTTCTTAGTGTCCAGACTAAACCTCCCCTGGTGCCACTTGCAAATGTTTCCCTGTATCCTAATCCTTGTCACCTGAGAAAAGGGGCTGACACTCACTTCACTGCAATCTCTTTTCAGGTAGCCGTGGAGAGCAATGAGGGCTCCCCTCAGACTCCTCTAGACTTAAAACTCTCTCAGCCACTCCTCATAATTCTTGTTTTCTAGTCCCTTCACCTTGAACAAAATAAACTTATTTGTTCAGTTTCAGAGATATCATTTATAACTTAAGCAGAAAATGGATTGTTAATACAGTTTATGGCAAAATAAAAAATCATCATACTCCTAGATCCTATTAACATGTTTAAAGATACCCAACTATTCAGTGACACTAAAACCTGTGTGTTAAGGAAAAGGTTACAATATTGTTATAAACAGCTTTGTTTAATCAAACACAGATTGTGCCTCAGTTGAGCTGACAAAGTTCAAAGCTCAGTCTCTAGATTCATCTATTTAATCATAATAATGATCTTCACAAGCCATACTAATTGTTAATTAACTGGAGTATCAAAGCAACCTGTCCATCCCTCTGGTTCCCTAAGGCGTGCTCTGTGCTACTGCAGCAAAGGGTGGCATTTCCAGGACACTGGCTACCTTAACTATTCAGACTTGAAAAAGGTGCATGAACATGTGTTAGAACAGTTAGATTTCCTAAACATTTGCTATCCCAGTCTATGGTGCTCACTGGTCTATGGATAATTAATGGAAAATAGAGCAGCTCAGAGCTTTATATAAAATGTTTGTGTTGGAGGAAGCTACTTGAGTTATGTGAGCACAAACTTAATTAAAAAGTATTCTTTATGCTATGTTGAACTCAAGGTCATCTCCCCAGCATCTTTAGATGTTCACCTTTCACCAGAAGGAGTAGACCATAGCTGTGAGCAGGGCTCTGTATCCACCAAATGATACCGAACTCATGGTAACTGCCCACCACAGGCTTCAGGTTTTGCTTTATTAATCCTAAAGCCCACGGTGGCTGAGGGCTTTTCAGATTTTTGCTGACTCAAACAAATGCCAAACAATGATGGAAATATTACAAAGGGGAAAGAGATGAGCCAGTAATCTTTTTTCTTGACTGTTGCAATTACAACTTGTCTCCGAGGAGACAGAAATAGCATCTGTCTTACTTTTCTCACTGTCAGATTACACACTCTCTCTTGATTATCTTTTGAAAATATTTTTATAGCAGAAACTGTAACTCTTGGAAAGACCTTTATCATCTCACCTTTTTTGTCATGTTCTTGTATGTTTCCTTTTCCAAAGGAGTATTGTGCAATCCTGAAGCATAACAATTCAGTAAAATTTAATGTTACACAGAGAACTGATTTTCACACCATATACGTTTTCAATTAACCCCTTATTTGGCCAATGACTCCAGAACATTTTTTTTTGGATAAATACCTGATTTCATTTCCCAACTGAATAAATTTCATGCCTTTCCCAATCTCTCAGTTTTTAAAGTACATGTCAGGATGTCTGTGGGGTTCAGTCCGTGATTACTGTGCAGTTTTTCCAGACAGGTGCCGACACTAGCAAGGCTGCTCAGTGGGGTGTCCAACAAGGGCAAGGTGCCTGCCTCCATCGCTGCAGGCTGGGGCTGTGACCCACACCATATTGTGCCATCCATATCCATCAGTTTTTCCGGTTCAGTTAGCTCGTCATCCACAGTGCTTTTCATATTCCAGTCACACACCTACATTACACTCAGCCTGCCCCTTCAAATGCCTCCGAATACGTTTGTTGTGACAGACAGAAGCTTGATAGCATTTAATAATGTCTCTTATGAGCAGATTCTGTTTACAGATCCCACAGCCGTGCTTGTAACGTAAGGTCATCCTCTTGGTTTATTGTCATTTTAGTAGCACTGCGTTAAGGCATGAAAGGGAAAAGCTAAGCTCAACTGAGATAACAAATACGGTATTGTAAATAAAACCCTCTGCATACTCAAAGCACCTTTTTTCCAAATGTCAAAATCCAGTGACTGTCAGGACTTGATACACAGGACACGTTTTGACAGTTTATTAAGTAGCTGGGAGAAAAAAAAAAAAAAAAAAAAACACACTATTTTCAAACAATTTATGCTCTAGAAATCCTTGGCATTTGCAATCCTACTCATTAAATCAGAGAAAAACTTGTCTGTAAGGAGCCTCAGGTGATCACTGATTCCAAAACCCTGCCCTGAGGCTATCTTCTGTACCTTCCTCCTGTCTCAAAGGTTAGTCTAATCTGTATTTAAAGACCTAACAGAACAGAAATGTCACATTCTTCCCAAACAGTCCGCTCCAGTGTTTCACTGTCCTCATCATTAGAAATGGAAAAACTGCTCCTCTTTAAGCCTATTGTTATTGCTTCTTCTATCTGCATACATGGAAACTGTCTTTTCTGTTTTCATCTTCACCAAGGAGCATGTGCCATCACAGCTGCCCTGGTCTCACAGGGACTGGGTATGTCCATGCAGAGAGAGAGGTGATAATCGGCTGAATCCCTGCTTCTCTGAAATTAGAAAGCATAAGACTGCCTATCCTCTCTCTTTGCTGATCAATGTTTCTAAAATACATCAGTGTTTTACTAGGTTTAAGTCTTCTGAGTATAAAGTTTCACTTTTCATGGAGAAACTGTCTGCAGTCAGAAAGCTCCACATATTCAGTATATTTTTACCTACTTCTCTTCGTACTCTTCTAAAAATATTTGACATTATGGATGGATTTCCTAAAATTTTTGGCACTCAGACAATACTAGAAGCAGAGCTCACTGCTGGTGTGGGCAGCCTGGTAACACTTGCTCACCAGTGGTTACATGGCACAGACAGAGAAAGCGTAGCTACTCCAACAAGTCCAAAAAATTGTATGCATTGACCCATATGTAAGTTTTCCATATAAATATCTGCTCAACTGCTTACTCATGTTAACTTTCTGAATATCCTCCAGTCAGCAGCTAAATGGTAGTGAAAGGAGATATGCTGGATTAGCAATAACATTTCTGTGCACATTGGTGTGCGTTTGTGCAGCTGTATGTGCATGAAAAGAGAAAAGGAGGGAGTCTCTGCTTTTTTTCCTACTCTAAATACGGCAGTCAGAAAATAGCACCAGATGCTGAGTAAAAGATAATGGACATGTCAAACACCAGAACGTGTGGGATCACAGGTGGAGCGATTTTCTAAGAAAAAGAGAGGTTGAGCATAAGTGAAGTAGTACACACCTACTCACAAGGATGATCTGAAGGAGGGTTACTGAAGGTGGCGTAGGCACTGACACAATTAAATATTCTTTATTCCCAGTCTCAGCCCAATTTATCCTTCATCACCAGTTCAGCCTGACTTCTCTCTGCTCCACCAACCTTTCTAATTTCTTGTTTCTTTGTATTGGAAATGGCTGCCTTTGGGGTGTTCTTCAAAGACATCTGAGCACTTACTAGAGTAAATGCTCAGTTCAGCTAAAAATTGGTTTCCAACAGGTATTCTGACCATTGCTTAGAAAAATGATGACTTCTATTGCTATAATCTTCAGCAATTGGAAGTACATATGCCTGAGAGCGAGGTGCCTAGCAGCAATATGTCTTTGTGCACCATCCTGCATAATCTGGCACTTTTATATCTTTTCTAGCCTGCACAGCTGTAGTTTTTGAGGAGCAGCCAGTGAATAATGCAGCTCTGCTGTCACTGTTCTATTTCTATACTTAGTGCTATTTTTAAAGATGTTGCACTAAAGAGGGAAGAGTGAGCTGCAGTCAGATCTCAGGTACCCAGGACAGCAGGCAGAGGGCAAAAACCTGGGTACTGCAAAAGACTGATGGTGGCAAGGCACAGCAGGAGAAAGGTGCTGCACGAGCATCCAGCGCAGTCCCAGGGCACAAATATCAAGACTGGTGGCAACAACCCAGGTTCGACCCCAGCCTCTGTTATACCCTAGAACAGTATTTGCTAGCAGAAGGCTGTAGAAGATTACATGTTTCCTGTAAGGCTTATTCTATCGATGCTGACTAATCTTGACCATTTGAAATGAAATATCCAACTATGCTGTGTAATTAAATTTTAGTTTAAAAATATTTTTCCATTCCCTGTGCTGCTTCCACTTGCAGTATCAACTGATTGTGTTTTCTCTTTTACTTCCATTATGTTGTGTTTCTAAAGTGCTGAAGGCAAAGAGCTTTCCCATTAAATGCAGAAGAAAAGCTGACCTGAGCCCTAGTATGTGGCGTTTTTTTTTATAAGGACTGATATATTGTTTCAGTTGCATTAAAAATAGCAGACATGAAATATAGTAAAAAGAATATGAATTTAGTCCCTGGTTTGGAGACATTTGAAGTGAAATTTTGGTTTAGTCCTCCCAAAAAAAAAAAAAAAAAAATTTAGCATCCGGAATGGTACACAGTGTAGCTATACAAACAAAATTAGTCTTGAATAATGCTCTAACAAACACATTGCAATTTTCCCAAAACAAAATGTTTTATTGTCTCAGTGCCAAACAGTTATTGGACACATACTGATATTAAAAATAATTTGCTTAGAGTGATAATTCCCAGATAAAATATGCTTCCATTAGACACTTACTTACAAGCTTCTGGAAAATGTGTAAGGGGCACATACACAGATTGGTCATAATGTTTTATCTTGGCTTTTACCCATCAAACGATTTTACCAGCATGACTAGAAAGCCTGAAATACAGCCTTCTGCAGAAATACTATTTACAAATGGTGTTAGGACAATTAAATAAACATTGTAATATACTGATTGTTTTTTAGAAAATATGATTCTTTGTCTCCTAAATTAGTCTAACCTAAGAAAACCCAAATGAAGAACTTTTTCTTTCTTCATGGTCCAGAGCCCCAAGTTACCATTGCTGCCAGAAGAGATGTGAATCAAGCGCTGCCTGAAGGGAGCTTGGGGTCATACCCTTGCCGTAGGCACCTACAGTGTACGTGTTCCAAGCCAGATGCAAGGAATCTCATCTCCGTGCACCTTCTGAAAACACGTAGCAGCCATTAAAATGCACATTAAGACAGAGTTACGGCACTTCAGTGCTTTGTGAGGCTGTAGCATGACAAGGATGTCCTTATCCATTTAATCGTGATCGGATATAATAATCTAAACTTGAAGAATGACAGGGCCATAGCCAGACTCTGCAGTTTCAAAGCTAACTTAGCCATCCCAGCCTTTTCTCTGGACGGATCTTTGTGCTAGTGGTTGCAGTGAAAGAAATAGGCACTAGTAACAGGTACTCTGAATAAAGTCGTCTTCTGCCACTTTGCCAAGAGTAAAACAAAAGTGCCTGGATGCGTCAGATTCCGTTAGAGAAAGCTATATGGAAATGCATAGGGGTAAGCCCTCTGCTCAGCCCAGCAAATAGCTCCTGCAGTGCCAATAAAAATTATGCTGTTGCTGCAAAGACAGTGCAGTCTGTTGAACTTCTTTAACTGTAGAACTATAGGTGCAACATCTACAGACAAGAAAACCTCCTTCTACTTAGAACTGAGCTTTTTATAGAAAGACATTCTGCATGTCATTCCTTTGCAAGAGTTGTGAATCAGTATTTTACTGTACAACCCCCCCCCACCTCAGTGTGATTGAAGTTTGCTTTGCTATAACAAGAGAATAATAACAAATTTTCATGTTTGCATCTTAAAATAATGCTTTGGAAATCAGTCATGTCATAAAATTTCTAGTTTTATATCTCCATTACTAATTGACAGCAAATCTTTTACAAAACCATTGTCTCTGCAATATTGGATTTTAGCTGTTACTCTTCAGCAAGCATTCAAGAATACTTCCTCTGTAATAAAATGGAAATTAATAACAATCATAAAAAAGTCATGTGAAACCATGTTGCAAGAATTCCTCCTGCAACACGCAAGACCTATAGGTAGGTCTTTGTAATAAGTCAAAAAAAGCTGACAGAAATTATTAGAAGAAAATTCCTGAGCAGAGATATTTTCTACACAGGGACATTTTGTTGGCACAGGGCAATAGTAAGTCTGAAGCTGCTCTCCAGAAATTTGATGTCAAATTGGCCAGCTCTTCTGTGTTGCTCCGATGATGTCTAGCTTCTGTCTTTCCCTCATTGTGTTCAAGTTCTGCCAAGGGCTGCACAACCTCAGAAATACGGATAGCAGCAGGGGGCATGGAAGAACGAGATCTCAGCACCACTCCTGCCCCTGCAGCCCATATCTTGGAGAAGGCTTCTTCCCTCCATGGCAGGGAGAAACTGAGGGTCATTTGTCCAGCTGCATTTTTCACACATTTTCACCTCTTAAACAGTTCTGCCTTTACATTTCATGATAGCTGAAACTGGTGCCAGGCAGTGGGCTCTGCACATCTGTTTTGACCTAAGCTCATATCATTGGGCTGCTTCATTCCCCTTGAGCCAAACACATTTTGCTCAGCATTTCTGCAAGGGACATTAGAAATACCACTGTCATCAGCATCTAGTTCACTCATGTGCTGAAGTACAACTGAAATTCAGTTGATAAAACATTGCATAGCCAGGAAAATTTAACTGTACAGTGTCTTATTGCTTCAGGATATCTTGAGGCGCTCTACACGGACATGTAACAATTTAATAATAATGCCTCCTGGGTCCTGGTCATGGACGAAAGTAAGGGAAAACATCTGAGTCTTCAGTTTTGATTTGTGCCTCTGCAGCAGTGTTGAACTGGCACGCATCGAGAAACCTGTGGGTTTTTGTTTGTTTGTTTTTTAAAGCGATGAAACTGTTCTAGAAACAGTGGAAAAGACTGTCAGGTCAAATTTGAGGCTTTTACTCGCCTGAAGCGAAGAAATATGTTTCCATATGTTTCTTTGAAAAATCCAGTGGAAATTTTCTTTCGATGTT
>VXAV01006891.1:41854-146030 GCA_013399715.1 Alectura lathami | reverse complement strand
GTGATTCTTCCCAGCCACTTGGTTTGGGCTGATTTGAGTCACTACAGTTCTCTCCACTTTTACAAACTAGTTGTTTTGTCAGCATGAGTGTGACAACAATTAGACGTCCCTGTTTTTGCCCCATGCCTTTTCTCCTTCACAGTCATTCAATGACAAGCGTAAAAAGAACTTCATCTTTTCACGAAAATTCCCATTCTACAAGAGCAAGGAGCAGAGTGAGCAGGAAACAAGTGATCCAGAACGTAAGTAACCTCTCGGAGATGATGTCACATGCAGCACAAAAAAAAATGGGTGACACGCATGATACCAGTATCCCACACATCTAGGCAAATACATGCAGGCAGGCAGGCGAGGTATTACTACTGTGACCAATGTGTGACTGCAATTTGGATCCAGCTGGTCCTTCCTCCCTTGGAAACACCATTTTCAGAAGACTGAAACAGTGACCTTAACGTTTGGAAGAGGATTTCTTTACTTTCTTAAAAAATTGTGGCTCCTCAATATCACTGTGGCACCTGTCACAACCCCAAATTTGGCTCTGACGAAATGTTCCCAGATCAGAACTGACTCAAAACTATGTAAACATGATTTTGTTTAGAATAAATTATTACTTTCTACAAGTTCTGCTGAAATCTCTTTTTTTTTTCCTCTGACATTCCCCAAGTGGATTGCCATGGACAGCTCCACTAAAAGTTTAACAATGAAATGAAGCACCCATGCTAACACTTTAAAGAAGCAAACCAAATCCTGGAATGTGTACCTCCCCAGGCAGTTACTGCTTGCTTAAATTGTATGTGCGGAGAACCAGCATAATTAAAAACAAAATGCTGGCTCTAAACGTAAAGAATTCACTTTTTTCATTAATAATTCTCTCCCTTTGAATTTATCCGATGAGGATCATTTCTGGGACTTTATTTATTGGCTTGTTCCTTCTTTGTCGCAGATACAAAAGCCATTTATAATGGTCACTGCCTCTTTCATTGGCTTCACTCCCATAAAATATGGGTTTAAAGTTGTTTCAGAAAGAAAAAGCAGGGATCCAGATTGCTCAATCAACATGGTCAGTCATGGTAGTATCCATTTCAACTCCACTGACTTCTTCCTTCCTCTTCTGCGGCTGTTCTTCCTTTCTCATTGCTCTCTCTGGGGACTTCCGTGCAGGACATCCCCGGATTAGGTGACGACGGTTATGGAACAAAGACTCTGAGTAAGTTCCCAGGAATGGTCACTGTAAATCCTTTTTTGTTTTGTTTTGTTTTGGCTTCTGTTCCTTCTCTGAGGACCCTCCACTCCTAGCATGCACAAGATAGAGTTTTATTTGTTACCCAGCTGTGAATGCATTACAAATGTTTCAATTGTTTTGTTCTGCATGACAATATTAAATAACATACAGTGTATCAAGCAGACACTTTCACTTCTTTTGCAATAACACCTTTTGTTTCTGACAGTATGTTATTGTTCTCATCATGGCAGCTCTGTAGAATAGCATACCTAGAACTTGTTTTGCTGCTGGAATGTACTTCTCAGCAACAATCCCTCCCTCTCCATCAAAAGGGAAACTTAAACATTTCAACTCGATCACATTCTGAGGAGATCAATAGAGAATTACTTTCTGCTGTTGCTTCTGCATTTTCAGCTTTTTGCATGGGAGTGTTTGTTACTTTGCTGGATTTTGGATTAGCATTTGTTATTAATGGAAGAAGTCATTTGCAGGCTAGAGAAGACCATGCCTTCTCCAAAGCTAATTGTGGACCCATTTCACCATTAGCAACCTATTCTCTGTCAAGCAACCTTAATCAATTTCTTTTTCTGCTGTAGTAATCCTGATTTCTGTAGCTAGTATAGCTATAGCTGTATATTTCTATTCCATAGCAGCTGATCTCTATATAAACGGCTTCATTACATGCTGTATCCAGACCTAAATAATTTAAGAAAAATGGCACTTGCATGTATTTGGCTGCTTCCTCTTTCAGTTCTTATTCTTTTTCTGTGTGTCAAGTAATTGAAGCGAAATGTATGTGAATGTTAACACTGTTGCATCACCTACTGTTTTGTACATGCTTTTTAATTACAGGAATGTGCACAATTTTACAGACTATTCAGTTTCTGATTTATTTTTAAGGGACTTTTTAATGGTTTTATTTTAATCCATACAGTACCTTGCCATTTAAACTTGAAAGCTTCATCTCTTGTATGTACAACAGTTTTACAGAGCAGTTTTCAATATCACTGTCGCCTGAATTTTAACCATTTTGTTACTTTAAGTAAAGTGCTGTAGCTGTTCACTATGAACAAATGCAGATCCTCCCCTGCCTAAAGAGAAGTAAATACTTCTGATTTGATAAACCCTCCTACATATCTGTATTCTTAAAAAGACAAATCTCCATTCAAACATCTGAAAGGAGATAACTAAATTCTGCAAATTACTAGGGGAAAAGTAGCACAGACGTATTATTTACAGTCTATTTTCTCTATTAATATTACACCTAGCTTTCAGTTACTGACACACCTCTAGATATTCCATCCCCATTCAAATTTCAGTGATATTAAACTAAGATATATTTATTACTTTAATTATTATTATGAAGGGTATTTGTTCTTGTTTAACAAAAATCTTCAGAGTCTTATATAACATAATGGATGGAGGCAGCCCTGTTTACTTGCTGTACACAGTTTTGTTCAAAACATGAGTCTGATTTTTTGAAGCTTCTTAATAAGTCCAAGACCAAAGTTTTCAGCTATTACTTTGATCAGATATCATTCCCTCCCATTCCTGCTGCCCCACTAGCCCTGTCAGTCCCATTCTATGATACCCAACCATTAGGTGTGCGTGTGCACAGCACCTTGCAGAGGAGGGGTGGCCTTGGCACAGTTCCCATACTCATCCTCTTTGTGGTCTACTCTGGGTTCATCCCAGGGGATTCTTGTCTTTTACGAGTTTCCTTCTTTCACTGGGAATATTTAGAGGCAGTTGCAGGTGGTGGTTGTGGGTCACCCACAACCTAATCTGCACAGTGGATTAATGACAGATATTAGACAAACTTTGGCTGCCAGTATCTGTCAGGAGGTAAGTTGTTTGTACTCATTGTCCATTTAACAATCTGCGCCTCATTCTAATTAACCCAGTGTGGTTCCCCACTATATAACCATTATACCATTAATTTTTAAATGTCCTGCTCCAGCTGAAAACTTTCAACTGCCACATGATCTTTCAGCTGCAGAGTTATCAGCATTTCCATCAGAAACACTATTAAAACAACTGTTTAATGTGGTTCTTCAGATCTTATGGAGACCATTAAGCATGATCTGACTGATGATAATCAGCTTGCTGACTACAGGTTGGGAACAACCACTTCACATGATAGAGACTGCACCTTTCTTTAAATAATATGATAACAGAAATAGGACAATAAACTTGTCAAACCAGAAGTCTATCCAGTAATTCTTATTGTAGAATCATAGAATCATAAAGGTTGGAAAAGACCTCTAAGATCACCTAGTCCAACCGTTAACCTAACACCACCATGCCCACTAAACCATGTCCCTGAGTGCCACATCTACATGTTTCTTGAACTCCAGGGAAGGAGACTCCACCGCCTCCCGGGGCAGCCTGTTCCACTGCCTGGCCACTCCCTCAGAAAATAAGTGTTTCCTAACAGCCAACCTGAACCTCCTGTCCTGCAGCTTCAGGCCATTACCTCTCCCATCCTACCACTGTTACCTGGGAGAAGAGGCTGACCCCCACCTCACTGCAGCCTCCTTTCAGGCAGTTGCAGAGAGCAGTAAGGTCTCCCCTGAGCCTCCTCTTCTCCAGACTGAACAGCCCCAGTTCCCTCAGCCGCTCCCCATCAGCCTTGTGCTCCAGGCCCTTCACCAGCTTCGTTGCCCTTCTTTGGACACGCTCCAGGGCCTCGATGTCCTTCTTGTAGTGAGGGGCCCAAAACTGAACACAGCACTCGAGGTGCAGCCTCACCAGTGCCGAGTACAGGGGGACAATCACCTCCCTGCACTATCTGTGATGCAAGCCAGGATGCCGTTGGCCTTCTTGGCCACCTGGGCACACTGCTGGTTCATATTCAGCTGGCTGTCAACTAGCACCCCCAGGTCCTTTTTCTCTGCAAAGGAAATGTCCCTGTCCACATACCCAGACTTGTCTGGCAAAGATTTTCATACTCTAGTTCAAATTCTGAAGCTAGACTATGTCTGAAAAGAAGATTTCTTCTTTGCCTTTTTAGTTCTGACATTAGCTTTGTATTTGTCATTTTTGTTTTTTATTTTCATTTGGACAGGTTGCAATATTTGATACCAAAACCATTTTCATGTTAATTGGTAACACTCTGAGACAGTGCAAAATGACTAATGGTGGGGACAGAACTCTAAGTTTAGAATAATAATATGATCAGACACTCAGGTTTCATGAAAATAGTCAATTCATCCTGTGAATTGCAAGTGTACCATACTGTATTTTGATATTAAGTTATCTGAGATATCATTAAATGTTTCTTGAAGAAATGACCTGGCTTGGCCATAGTGCATATCAGTAGCTAATATGTGTACTATTTTTCTGAAATGCAACAAGAGAGAAAGCTTTCATTTTAACTGTGTAAATTATCTAAGATGTTCAGGTGATACCACTGTATAGTTTTTATTTCCTCTCTGCACAACTACCTTTGCATGACTGTGGCAGTTCTTTTGAGTTTCTGCAGCTCTGTGGTGCTTGGTTATGTTCTTTAATTTGCTGTACTGTTCTTGCAGAACATGTTTCTTCTAATGCCAGCGATAGTGAAAGTAGCTACAGTAAGTTTCTGCTTTCATTAGAGTCCTTTTACTTTGCATTGCTTCTTCTGTTTGTTTCTGTTGTTTTGTTTCTCTTCTTGCTATTCTTTTGTTAACGTTAAAAAAAAAAAAAAATGCTGGAGCAAATGGCTTGGAATTCAAATTTACTACCATATATTGAGTGCAAAGCTATAAAAGAAAGCTGGCAACCTTTACAAGAAAAGGAAGGAAGGCCGTTATTCTAGATGTATTCTAGGTTATAAAACCAAACCTGGCTTTGGGTAGTCTGTGAAAATGAGGACTATTTGGTTTAGTGATGGGAAGGAGAGGAACAGTTTCTTGGTGACCTTTTAAAAGTAAAATTGCTCCATAATTGCAGCCAAAACTGCAAACAATCCTTTTTAGAAGGTCACAATTTTTGCTTGCATTTCTGCATACCTGTATGGATAACAAATAAACAGCCCAAAAACTCTACTGAGCCTTTATTTTTGGTAGTACAGGTTTCCTAATACATACTGAAGTGTTCAAAAATAGGTAAGATAGACCTTCACCCCTTAGGCACTGCCGCTGAATGACACTGATTCCCTCTAAGTGATGGTCCCAATCCCGTAACCTAATCTGGTTGGAATAAGAGGTATCATGTGATCATACAGCCTAGAGATGGATTGTACACTGTGGGAAATTATTAATAATACTCAAAAAATTAACTATTTAAAGTAATTATCTAGAAGTGCTGAAAAGCAAAAAAAAAAAAAAATTGTAAAAATAGATGAATGGAAATGTAATAAAAGGTAATTAAAGAGAGAGATTGCTTACCAAATCACCCAGTTATTTCATTTTCCCAAGCCATTTGCTTAAAAAATCAAGTTTTCCACCAGTCACTCAGCACTTGCGCTAAGTACCCGCATACATTCAGGTAATCATTGGTATCATACTCATACTTACTAGTCTTTGTAGAGTGCATAGCAGTTGAGCTCTGTTAATAAACATTGGTTTGTTTCAGTAAAACATCTAATCTTATTCATTTCAGAAATGGTAAATTAGTTTGTATTCTCTTGTATTGCAAATGTTTCTTTGGAAAGCAATTGCCAGAGTCACAAGAAAACAGTAGGCACTTTTGAACTGCTGAGAACCAGTTCTGAACTACTTTATTTTTCCTGCATCATCTCCTGGGGGGAAAGGAGGAATTTATGTTTGAAATATAAGATGCTCTTTAACCATACTGACTTTACAATTATAATGGAATCAATAGCTTAAATTTTCAAAAGTTTGCATGAGTCAAAACTCTTCCAGCTGTTTTTATCTCAGGGTGAGCACATAAAATAAAGGGGACAGACTCTTTTTCGCAGGGCCTGTTGTAATTGTTTCAAAATGTTTCAAATTGAGAGAGGAGAGATTTACACTCAATATGAGGAAAAAGTTTTTTACAGCAAGGGTGGTGAAGCACCGGAACAAGTTGCCCAGAGAGGTGGTGGATGCCCCGTCCCTGGAGACCTTCAAGGTCAGGCTGGACAGGGCTCTGAGCAACCTGATCCGGCTGTAGATGTCCCTGTGCACTGCAGAAGAGCTGGACTAGATGGCCTTTACAAGTCCTTTCCAACTGAAACAATTCTATGATTCTAAAAGCCCAAAGAACCTAGGCTGATGGCTGAACACATCCCATACCCGATGAACTGTCCCAAATAAGAGACTTGACATGGGCACCCTACTGCAGCTTAACATTTAGCACAGGTGGGCAAAAGCTAGTTCTCAAACTGGATCATAAGACTGACCAAGTAGCCAGGTTTTTTGTGGGCCGTTCAGTAGCTTGAAATAAAGTGTATCATTTGAAGGGGATAGAAAATGTTTGGGGGTAGTTAGTCAGTGGAGACATAAATGCTTGGAAGGAAAACAAGTGCTGAGGTGTCAACTGTCCACAGCAGGTATCTCATTCATGGGTGGTTTCCCTCTGGGGAAGCTCATATCTCACCCCAGCAGCATCCAGCATCATATTGGCTGGAGCTCACTACATTTCACTGATACGTACTAAAACTGCTGCCTGGCAGAAGAAATGCTGGCTCTCTGCCTGAGGCAGAGCTGTGCCTTTTAGCAGCAGAGGAAGCCAGTCTTAAGTTATGCCAAGTGAAAGTGGCTTTAAAATCCAGGTGCTGCTGCCCAAAGGGCCTTATTTCATCTGCTAACAATTTGCTGGTGTGTGCTGACATGACATTTGAAGGCACAACCTCGGGCAGCCAGCGACTTTGAACACCAGCTTTTGGGAGTGACTGTTTCAGATGGCCACAGTGGCATGTCAGCCCTATCCTGACCCTGTGTTCAATTACTACATGGCCATGGAATATGGGCATGGCTCCTGCGGGGACTATAACCCTCCTGAGCCTGGATGGTTACTCTCTGAATCTCCAGGCTACTCTATGTCAGCAGCACATCTCTTCACACAGCACATTGCAGCAAATCTCCTCTAGAAAAGAAGATGACTCATGAGGAGAAATCAGAAGACAGAGGAGAGCAAGAGAGGGGTGACCAGAGAGAGCCCTTGACAAACTGTGAGGGCATGTAGATAATGATGGGGCCTGCCATGAAGCAGTTGTCTTATTTCACTGCAGATTTGATTTTGTGGGACAGCTGAGAGAGAACACTGCACAGTAGAAGCCTATCCATATCCCTCATGTGGGAACAGTAGTTATCAGAACTAGTCTGTGGACATTTCCATCCTAAAGATGGAAGGAAAATAGTAGGTGCTCAGGATAAAAAACATTCCTGATGGAATGAGACAATATGCATTGTGCCGCATTTTTTATTCCATTTCCCAAGGAAATGAGCGCAAATAAAGCATTGCCTGCCCCATTGATTTCTGAATTGTGGGAAAACAGCAGTTCACACTTCCACCAGTATAAAGAAAAGTGTGTGGGTAAGAAATGACTGGCAAGAGGCACATGTTCTCCTGTAGACGTTCATATTTGAAAACAGTTGGAGTCCAGAGTGAGGTGTTCTGCACTGTTTCTGGTGGGTCTCTGGCAATTGCTTCAACATTGTTCTCTAACTACAGCTTCTCATGATGAGCAACTAGTAAAAAGTAGCTAGCGTTGAAATCTGTATTACTTCATAATTCCTAGAACCATTCCAAATCAGGGGAACAACTACAGAAAGTAATGTTCAAGGCTTCTGAGAGCTGTCCTGGCTGTGCCCTGTACAGTGATTAATAGAAGGGTTACAAATTGACTGGGCTTTTTCTGGAGGATATTCTGATGCAACCTTATTTATTAAGAAAAATATATTGTGTAATATTTGGGTATTTGGCTGAAGTCTTCCATTGCTCATGTGTTGGGTTTGGGGGTTAAAACATAAAGTCAATAATTTTTTTTTTTTAATTTCAAAATAATAATTTAATTGAAAATTCTCCTATGTAGTTACAAGATAAAATTTTTGGACCACTCCTTAGAAACAAGGCTGTTTCAGATAGTAAACCTGATTTCTTATGCCAGTGCTCTCAACACAGGATCTGTAATAAGAAAAGAGCTAGAACCTACAGTGGGATTCCCTTGACCAGTAGGGATCCTAAAACACAGCTGTGATCCTCTCCGTTTCTGGCACTAGTTTAAACCTGAGGTTAATGGAGACGCAGGAGGACTTCCAGAGAACAGTGTGTTGCATCATTAAGCAGAGAGCTAGAACAGACCAGCTGAGTGTTCTCCTAAACATGCCCATGCCATGTGGGTTGCAGAGGAGTCTGCAGTGATCACCACCGTCCCTGTCTTGCAGGGAGGTGAGCTGGCAGCCTCTCCAAATCCCAGCTGATAACCTACTTCATCCCAGCTGATAACCTTCAGCTCGGTTAGCTTCAGAGGGAACCACAAAACATATTTGACAGCAGAATCTGGCCCTTTATAAAAGATTAAAAAGTACTTTTGAGCCAGGAAAAAATGCTGGCCTGAACTAAAAGGGGCTGAGCTGCCACACAGCTGCTACTGCATAACGGGGGCCATGCAAGTAGGAAGGTTGCAGCCATACTGGTTGATTTGCACCTGCTCTCAGCAGAAAAATCAAGTATGCAGAGTGGTATATAAAATCCTGGTCTAGCAGAAAGTTTTCCGCCTTAAGTATACATGAAGCCAATTTTTACTTATTCTTGAACTGGCTAATTAAACAACGATTGCAAGTTTATTCTGAGCTCTGTAGCTCAAAGTGTTCTAATTTTCTATTTCAAACCAAGCTTGTAAGAATGTATCCCTTACCATGGACTCATCAGTTTTGATTTTCCAAGACATGATTTTCATAATGGCCACGACTTTTAAGTCTCTCCACTGCATATACATGGTAATGCTCTCAAGCATAGTTCAGTAAAGGTTTTTACAGCTGTCATCAAAATTACACAAGCATTATCACATCTGTTTATCCTAATTGTATAATTGGCTGTGATTGCACCAATTACTCAGAGAGGCAATACATGACTAAAAGTAAGAAAAAGTGTTGGAAACCAACATTTTTACCCTCTGTACTTGGTCAGCAATTCATTCTTGTAATGAGATTTGAAGACTCCGAACAAGGCTTAAAGAAGTCCTGATTATTCTGCTAGGCCACAGATTAGTTACAGCACTTGGATTTGCTCTTACTCTCCCCATGGACTTGTAAATTATTCAGGCATATTTTAATTTGCGCAGGTATTGAAGTCTCATTATATGGCCACACAAGCTATATTGATCTTAAACATGCAGTGGTGATGACCACTTTTCTGCCATAAGTCATTCTCAGACTTCTGATGGCCTTTTAATGTATTAGATTTGCAGCTATCAATGTATTTTGAAAAACCATATATTTACTTATGTAAATAGAGGTCCAGAAAAGGGATTATGAGCCAAAAAGAAGTTATGAGTCTGGATTGTTATGTCCAATGCAGACCGTGCAGATAAAACAAGAAATTGATTTTTATTTTAGCTGTCTCCATAAATACCGCTCCTTTTCTTATTTACTGCCCTAAATCTCTTTATAGATTTTTTCATTCACAGCCATTAATAGGATGCCAAAAGCCATGGATTCATAAGGTACATGATGAGGGTGGCCATCTGGTTACACGGCGGCTTCACTGTGGCAGCTCACAGCAGCTCTCCTGCCCCATTACTTACATGCTGGGTGCAGCTACACCAGCACTGCGGAAGTTCTGGATGCTCTGGCAAGACAGTAGGAAATGGTTTTTTTTACGGGTTACATGAAAAATACCTACATTGTTTCACGTCTACACTGAAAATATGGTTTCCAGTCTTTCACAGACTCTGCCATGTAGCCAAAAAGGAAAAAATAAAGACAACCCCTAAGTCCATTTTAGGGTTAACCTTTGAAACACCATAAAATCCTTTAAAAGGGAAAAAAAAAAAAAGTAGTACCTCTGAAATTCTTTTGACTTCACAGGACCTCTCTGCTCAGTTTTCAGAAGCTACGAATTATAAAAAGCTTCAGGTTATTATTCTCTTCCTGAGCATAAGAACTCACCAACAGGCAATCCAAGAATAAAGGGAGCTGGAGCTACAGCAAAAATTGAAAGGCCTCCAGTAATTTTAATCACAGCAAATTAGATTCAAGAAAGCTTTCTTTTCATTACTTCTCTTTCCTTATTTTCTTTCTTTTCTTGTCTTTTTGACGCTATGGAATTTTACTGGAGAACAAGGGATTACATCAAAATTCTACAGACAGGTTTTTTTTCTTTTTTCTTTTTTTATCTCTTAAATTTCACAACAATTTTCCAGATCAATACAGCAAACCTGTGCTAATTAAGCTGTTAATATGAGTGGTAAATGAGGCTTACTCAAATGTTAAATAAGAGCCTGTGTCCTGCTGAATTTCATGCTGTGTCAAACCTCAAAGCCATCACAAGGTTATGGCAACCTGATTATTGATTGACCCTAGAGCTCTTCACTGTATTTAATACTTAGTGTGCTACTTCAAAACTATGCAGTACTGACTGAGAAGAGATCATTAAAGACTACTATCTGGTACTGTTAGCATGCACATTTGCCCCTGAAGGCTTGCAGGATTTTGACTGGACAGTGCTTGAAAGGATTTTATCCACATACAAACTTGAGCTTCCTAAGCCCTTTTTCCAGAAAAGTAAAATAGTGGAAATGGTGCCGACTTTCACTGTGTTCGCACTCCATGTGTCTGAAACTCAGTGCTGAAGAGCCTTTACTCAGGAAGACGAGTATCTTTAAGTCCGTATGCATCACAGTCAGCCTTAAAGCTTCTCCTTGCTGGCTTCAGCCCTTCCCAGGGACTTAACCGTCAGCACAATTTGAGGGGGCTGGAGACATTTCATTGCCTTCAGTCTGGCCACAGCTTCACAAGCCTTCTGTCAAATGGCAGGTTTGTTTGTTTTGATACCCCAAGTGTTACTCATAGCATGGATGCCTTAGAATAAGGTCTTGCCTATTTGTACCACCCTCCCCCCCCTTCAACTCTAAGGGGCACCTAGTGACTAGCTCAGCCAGAAGCACTCGTGATACAGCTTTCTGGAATGAACTGAAATAAATCCCCCTCTGCAGAAAGCTATATGCCATTGAAACGGGTAGTCTCAAGTTTAAGACTGTGTTTGTGCAAACAGGCTCCCCTCCACATGATGGTTTCATCAGCCACCCCAAGGTTGATGTTCTCAGGCTGTTGAAAGCTGGACATTGGCTCCTGTGGGTTGGAGGGCAGGCAGCACAGGAGTATCCTCATCCAGCCTGGAGGGTGAAGCATTTCATCCCCAGGGAAATGGCACATCCTGAGTTCTGCGTGACACAAAAATTCCCAGAGAAACGTAAGGAAAAATAATAAATCTGATGCATGAAACACAGTATAATAAGAATTGTAAGTTTTTAACCTTGCAAAGAACCAAAGTTAAGCAAGGGATTAGAGTATCAAACATTCACAAAAAGAGAACAAAATCAATTATCCACACTCCTCATATGTTACATTGCCTTGTCCTCAAAAGTTAATCTCTTCCTTTTATTAAAAAATGATGTTTTCTCCTCAGCTGCTTCAGCACCATTGCTAGCTTGGAGTTGGCCCTGTCAATTCTCCCTCCCTCCTAACACACACTAGTACTTTTTTTAATTTACTTTTTCTTTCATCATGCTTAATTAAATTCTTTTTACTTGGAAGGTTTCCTTACACATTTCTCACAACCATCTAAGTAATATATCAGGACAAATTAACTCTGAACATATTAGATTCATGGGGTGGGAGTCACTTTAAAATCAAACAACCAAAATCTTGAAGAAGGCTCAAAAGTGACCCAAATACCAGTCAGGCAGCTTCAGGATGAGCTGTACCCCCGTCTTAACCCTACCTATATCATCCATCAGGCATCATGCAGCACTCTTCCCCAGCATATGCACACTTTGCTTTGGCAGGCGCCCATCAGAATAGTGTCATACATTCTCACATGTCCAAGCAGATGATATGACAGCAATCCTACCTATTTTGGAAAAGCCCAGCTAAACATGATGACACCCTTTCTTCTGTAGTATCTAAATTAGTTGCAAAATCCCAGGTGTGGATCTTCTCAAAGATAAACCCTGAACTCAGCAAAAATAAACCAGGGATTTTAAGACTTGATAAGTCAAAGCCAGATTTAGAACATGCCAGAGCCCTTATGTGGTGCCAAGTGTGTGACAATGACCCACAAAGAGAGATGTGCAGGAATTATTCATGCAGTAGATTGAAGAATCCTCCCTGCATTAGGGCTGTACGCCTGCACTCAAGTCCCCATGTTTTGCCACTTGAGTCTTGTGTAAAAGTTCTCTGCTTTGGTTCCCTATTGTCACCATGAGGAAACATCACTGTCCTAGCAACAGTGGAGAGAAGATAAGGTCATAAAAAAAATGATACTTTTGCGATATTTGTGTTCAGGTGAAGGATAGGGTTCAGAAAACAATTTATAGCTAGACATCAGGCTACAAATAAACCAGACTATGGAGATGATGCACAGAAAGATGATCAGACAAAATATACTTGTTCTGAAGGTAAAAATAGTTCAGTTTATATGTCCTGTGGATTTGCCATGCAGCAGCATGCTAGGGCTGTAACAACTGGATAAGCCAAAAAAAATTGTATCTGAAATTCCTGCACCATCCTTGCAAACAGCCTTGCTACCCAGCCAATACATGAGGTCTTCTTGCCTACACTATTCTGGACCATTGAAAAAGCCCAGTTTCAGTGAGCAGAATTGAAATACATGGCAGGGGAGGGAGGGAAGGGAGAAAAGTGATCTCTGCAGCTTGAAGCTTTTAGGGACTTTGGAATGGTTCAGGTGAGCGCATTACAGAGAAGTGTTGAACCCGATCTGCCTGCGTGAAGCATTTTATCAAGCTTTAGTATGTGAAGTGTTGCATGTCAGCTTCAATCTCTTCTCTTTCTTCTCTCATCAGGAGGCCAAGAAGACTGCATCCTTTCTTATGAACCTGTCACAAGGCAGGAAAGTAAGTTTCATCTGCTTTTCTGTCTCTGTTCCTTCTATTTTTCATTTTACATTTTGGGGGCAAGCAGAGCAGTAAGCCTTGCTGTGGCAGCCCCAGATTCTCTGTGGCTCCTTGGCCACTCGCTCTACCGCATACATAAGAAATGCCATAAGGGTCTCCCTGGCTATCACCCACTTCCTGATGTTCCCAGGACTCTCCCCAATATGTTCCCACGGCCTTTACTGATGTTGTTTGACTACATCTGCATGCACCATCACCAAGCTCTGAGCTCTGCCATAGTTCTGTTTTCCTCAGCCTCACGTCAATAAAAAAAATGATCCATCAATAAAAGGTAGACCTAAGATTTCACTTCATGCATAAAGGCAGCAACTCTGGTTAGTGCAGCTTTGGGAATATTTACTGTTATTGCCAGTAACATCATCAAAATGTGCCTTTCTTTTTGTTTGCCAGTTAATTACACCAGGCCAGTTATTATTCTGGGTCCTATGAAAGATCGGATCAACGATGATTTGATATCTGAATTCCCTGATAAGTTTGGGTCATGTGTACCACGTAAGTATGATTTTATTCTTTGTTCTACAGCAGTCAGTAATGTCCCTTGATGCCATGCATTAACTGAATTGCGGTGAAAGCAGCATCTGTGAACTTTATGTAGCTGTGTTTCTCAAAAGCCATTTTTCTTCTGGAGAAAAAAGGTCAAAGGAACAAACAACAAAAGATTGTGAAGGTCTGTGTGTTAGGTTTATGTGCCAAGGTTCGGTAGCGGGGGGGGCTGCAGGGGTGGCCTCCGTGAGCAGAGTCTAGAAGGTGCCCCATGTCCCCTCTGTAAATAAGGGGCCTTTTAACCACAAACTCACTTTACTAATCAATTGTTCTGTTATTTCTTAAATAAAATTTTAAATATTGATAAAATGTAAAATGTTTCAACTCAGTTAAACAACATCTACCAACAAAATTATGGAGTAGCCTGTGACTTGTATGGGATACAGCCTGGCTCCTCTGAAAGTAATATTGCCCCCTGAATCAAGCAGAGTGTTTATATCTTGGATCAGCAGAGCTTGTTGAGTGCTTATTACAGCCCCCTATTGCAATCTTACTTTTTTTTAAACTGTTGTCTCTACAAATACACCAGCTTAAAACTGCTAGAGATGAAATCAGAATCTTCTGACTAAGGCTAAATTAAATTAATGAGATTGCCATTAATTTTTATCACTGCAATAGGATCAGATTCACAGTCTGGAATGTGGTTAGTTGGTGTTTTTGTTTGTTTGTTTGTTTTGTTTTTTTGAAGTTTGTTTATGATCATGATGAAAAAAAGTGAAAGCATTCTAGCAAATGCTAAATTTATGTTAGCCTGTTATTGATTGGAAATAAAAATGAGAAGGTACTACTGTAAATGACAGCCTTGTCATAACTCCATTAAAAAAAAATATATATGTAGTAGCTAAAGACTACTCCCAGATGTGGAGCATCTCTACTCACAGCATTGTCCACATTAACTGGTGCATTTTTCATAACTTGTTTTCACAGACTTCTTGATCCTCTGTCTTTGTCGTATGCAGATACCACACGGCCAAAGCGTGACTATGAAGTGGATGGGAGAGATTATCACTTTGTCATTTCAAGAGAACAAATGGAAAAGGATATCCAAGAGCACAAATTTATAGAAGCCGGGCAGTACAATGATAATTTATATGGAACTAGTGTCCAGTCTGTGAGATTCGTGGCAGAACGGGTAAGGTGGCACCAGTTTTACTACCCATGCAAAATGATCAGTTTTGTGGCCACATTGTATCTCTGACATACTTTTGCCAAAAATCTAAAATATATGCAAAATGGCATTCTGATATTTACAGGGCTTATAATGACTCCACTTGTAGAGTCTCTGACTTTGAATGACAACATTCTTGACAATTTTGGTACATGGACATAGTGCCACAGATTCAGCAGTGTAACACACACCTCAAAAAAGCCCCAGAACAGCCTTCCCTCTTCCCTCTATAAGACAGGTAGATAAACTTATCTCACTTCCACAGAGACGAAAGAATGAAGCCCAGAGAAATTACATGACTTGCCTCAGGAGATACAGAGAGTCTTTGACACAAACAAGAATTAAATTAACCAGTAGAGAATATAGATATCCTATTATTTTTATGAACTGACTTTCCTCTGAAGAAAATCCATTGCCACCCCCAGAGTTCATCCCAGTAAAGATAAAAAAATGTTTGCTCCCATATCTTCAAGTGTATATTTTATATTAGAACTAAATCAAAGACAAGAGCGCAGAGGAGCGGAGTGCGTGCCCTGGGGTCCCCCTTCCCTGCTGTGTCAATTGTGGCCCCATTCCAAGGCACTGCCTCACACAATTGCTTCCCTCTTTTGGCTGATCTTCAGCAATCTCTGCAGAAATAAACACATCCTCATCTGTCTCCAACAGGGCAAGCACTGTATACTTGATGTGTCAGGAAATGCTATCAAGCGACTACAAGTTGCACAACTCTACCCCATCGCTATCTTCATTAAGCCTAAATCATGGGAGCCTCTGATGTAAGTATAACCTCCTCAAAGTGTTTCTTTCAAAATGCAGTCTCAAGTGGCACAACACAGGTCTTGAGTCTGCATTTTGCTTGTCCTCTAAAATCAAACAATTAATATTGTTATTTTATTGTTATAATTGTTATAATTTGTTATTGTAATAACAAAAGGATGTAGGAACTGTGAAGACTTTTCTCTTCCTGCATGCCATCCACTGTACCCCAGAGTCTCATGAACCTTTCCCACTGGGACCTGTGGGCTTAGGTGCTGGGCCATGCAGGAATCCCAGCAAGTGCTCCGTGTGCTTGTTCCAATCTGCGCAGCAAGTTCGCTTAGACTTGTGTGTCATGGCTTGTCCCATCCAGCCCTGGGGCATAGTCTGGTCACAGTGTGCACCGAGCAAACCAGAGGCTAAAACTGTATCAGTTACTGGGTGTGCTTCATCGTCAGCCCTTCATTTGCTTGATGATCTGTAAGAGGATAAGCGAGGACCCATGGGACTGGAGAGGGGCAAAAAATCCTTAAAAGAAGGAAAAGGGAAGGTACTAATTTCATGCTGTCTCCAGGCAGCCTAACTTCAATACTCAGGAAGATCTTGGGTCCAGGGAACAGTCAAGCAGCTCCAGTAAATAACTGGGAGGATAAAATGTTGTAAGAGTCAGGCAACCTATACATATCAAGAGAAAATCAAACCAACCTTATGTTATTATGTCAGAAGATGGATATCAGTAATTGTATTGTGTCTTGATTTTTATTCTGGTTTTTGATGCATCTCCAAGGGAAATTTTCAGCAGCAGATTAGAGAAGTACGGTCCAGAAGGAATAATTAGAAAGCATGTGCACAACCACACTCATTTCAATGACTCAGACAGTCATTGAAAATGGCACTGGGAGGATAACAGATATCCTGAGAAATGAGACTACTTGTTGTTTTTATGAATTAGTTGGGCAATTAATTGTGTAATACTTGTGTAAAGTTTGTGACTGATTCAAAGCTGAGAGAGGTGGAAATTACTTTGGAGAATAAAATTAAAATTCAATGTAAAATCAGTAAGATGAAATTCAGCACAGACAAAGGAGAGAAAATTAAATGCACGGGTACAAGCAGGGAATAATTAAGCAACAGCACTGCAGAAAAGCATCTGGTGGTTGAGATGGATCACACAGGAGTATGAATGGATGGATAATGCTGTTGCAGAAAAGGGAAATTGCTGCTGTGGGCTGCATTAACATCAGTGTTGTGTAAGGACACAATAGATAGTTATTTTGTTTTACTTGGTAGGGAATGAGACATCAGCTGAAGTGCTGTCTGGCTTCTAGTTACCACACTGGAAGTGGAGGAAGGGAGGGAGACAGTAGTGATCTTCACACTGGTTACAGCTCAGGATAAAACCCATGTTCACCATGAACAGCTATGATAATGAAAGAATTTATCAGCTTAATTTGCTGTTATGTGGATGAAATTTTGAACTCTGTGCCTTCCTCTCACCAAAGATAAACATATACATACTCTAATGCAAGAGGTAGTGGTGACTTGCAGTGTGTGGCTGCTTCACAAACACAGGCTGTGCACTTGTTCCTGCTCCCCAGGAGCTGCAGAGCAGCTTTCATGGTGAGTCAAGCTGTCTCGATTGTACCCTGGGGCAAGAAGGAGCACATGGGCAGTTGCCACAGATGAGCTGTAAATCCCCATCCTATTTTTTCTCACGCAATTTGTTTGTGCAGCCCTCTCTTTTTGTTACAGTCACAACTGCAGCACAAAAATTATATGAATCATATCAGTATAAAATCTACTTGTAAGGGCAGATTTATCTGCAATAACTACTAGGCTTGGTCATATAAACAAGCTGAAAGTTAATGTAAGAGCAAGATGAAACCACACACACAAAAAAATGCTATTTAAAAGATGCAGGAAAAACAAAGAGAAAAGAGTTAACTTGCTGCTAAATCAGTATTTAAGTTGCATTAAGGGTCTGACTCTCACCTGTCTGCATCCATCTGACAGTGTGGATAAGAGTGAAGCAAGCATAAAATAAGCCCCTTTTTTTTTCTGGAATAGAAGGAGAGCAAATATAGATCTTCCTAAGTAGACTAGTTGTCAACAATGAAAATAGTCTTAAGAGCTTGCATCTACACTTGAAGCTTGGTTATTGGTGCTTCTCTGGAATAGCCAACTAACACCAATGACCAGAACATTGCAAGATCATGAGTGGCTACTGAATGTAAAAGTGACCAGACTACATGGCCTCAGCTAGACATCTGATCCTACTTTCTTCAATTAAATTCAGTCAAGTTGCTGAAAACAAAGTGCTCCATCATCCTCCCTTCCCTTCCCTTCCCTTCCCTTCCCTTCCCTTCCCTTCCCCACCTCTACATGTCTCCATCCCACAGGTTTAATCCCAGAGAGGCCCCTGTTGGCACCTCTCAGTTACCCTCTCTCTTTTGAAAGAGGATAGTGGCTGGATCGCAGGGATGAGAGCTGGAAGCAAGGAAGAGGCTGCCCGGGTGAGCACTTCACTGGCAGAGGAGGAAAACCCTGGGAAAGCCGCCTGGAGGGACAGCTCTTTGCAAGCATTTTTGATTCACCATCTGTGCAGATCCCTGTCTAGAAAAGAGAAAAAAAAAAATTAGAACAGACCATTGTTTGACAGCATTTTTAATTTATCATGAACAATGGACATCATGGTCCTCCTCCTTCTTCATCCTCTCCTGAAGGCAGGCACAGGGCAGGCAGAATACAGCTAGAACAGTTTTATACCACAGACAACTTTATGTCCTACAAATATAATCTGCATTTCTGCTTATTTCAAAGCATTTATTGTCTGAAGTGTCTGTTTATATTTTTATTTATGTTTTCTCATCTGATGCTCAAACGTCTTGAAGAAGACCTCAAAAATCTGAAAGGAGAACGATGTTGTTAGTACAAAAATACTGGCTGAGGAGATAAAAGCTTAAGTTTACATATAAAATGTGCAATGCTATGTCCCGCTCCAAGCCAGAGTTCAGCCACTGAAATACATGTTCAAGGAGGCACAGCGGATAAGAAGCCTGCCTGAGCTCATTTAGGTGCAATCCTTCCAATAAATAGAATTACCAGTATTACAACTTTAGCAACATGATACAGATTAAACCTGCTACTTACAGAATCCGCAAATGACTGTCTATTTTTTCAGAGAAATCTTTCTTATTCTTCATTTTATGAATTTTCTTTCTGAGCTGCATTGATACTTCCAGAGAGATTTACTAAGCAGTGTTCCTAGTAATGTGGTTAGTTATATGGACAATGCACAGGGTGTATTTCAGAAGTTAGGTAGGAGTTAGTGGTAGCAAGTTCACACTGTTGTGCACTTCATAGATCATTTTTTTACGCACCATCATGCATATAATGTCCTACATGCATCACACATGTCATACTGTATACAGCTCATTACCACATAATCATATGATTCAGTGCAAGGCATTTATGTAGGACACAAGATGCTCACTTCTCTTGCTTTACCAGTTGCTTCAGAAAATTTCCCTCGTGTTTAAAAAAAAAAAAATGAATACACACTGTAAAAATGCTACAACAAGCAAGTTTTATTTATTATTGCTAATTAATCTGGGTATCTGTAGGCATGTATGTGTAGGCACTGAATGGTTATGAGCCAGATTCTTTGCAACATGCAGCAACATTAACAACTGAGCATGCATGGGCAAGAAAACTAATTTCTTACAGCTATTAAATAATGCCTCGGTTGAAAATGAAATGCTCCATCAAATAACAGAAGATTTGCAATAATCGAATGTTACTTGCATTTCTACATTTTCACATTTATTGGTACTCTGAACATTTTAGAGTCTACAAGATACACTGGGAATCTATATTTAATCAGAAAAGACTGGAACAGAGAAGAACATAAAGAAGTAACTTGTCCTAAGTCTAACTGCTGAAAAGACTTATTTTGATTTCTCGTGATTATCTGGAACTCATGCTCACACTTAAACCAATAAGTCTTTCTCAAAGACAGTGCTGGGATCCTTTGGGGGTTTCCCTACAGGGTTTACAGTAACTCTGGATTTCCTCCTATAGAGTCAGGAGTTCCACTGTGCTCAGTCCTGCCTTTAATCATGATTACTTCAGCCTCAGTCAAGCCCCAGCTTCTATTTCAGCAGTTTGGACAACCTCATTCAGCCAAGACAGCCAGCTGAGGGTCTGGGAGATAGGGAGGTTCCTGAAGGATCTTCAGCTCTGGAGGCAGGACTGCCTCGAGTCCTCAGGCTTTGGGACCTCCTTGGCCCCCCACAATACGCCAGAGGTTCCTGATGCCACGGGTCCCTCTCAGTTAACAGTTACCAAATTCAGGCCTCATATTTTGTTTGGGAATGTAGTGTGATGAGCCCAAAATAAAAGTTTAGAGGAGAAATGGGAAATAGTCAGAGTAAAACTATGGAAATTAGGTTTATACTACATAAAAATGAAAGTAAATATAAAATACTGAAACTTCCCAGGAACCAATGGAAGAATTTCACTACTTGATTCTTGTACAAACCTCAGTCCAGCTGTGAATTGAGTGCATCTTTTAGAAAGCTGCTTCAATAAGAATCTAATCTTCTTGATGACTTTCTCTGTGTTTCTAGGGAAATGAATAAACGTCTTACAGAGGAGCAAGCCAAGAAAACCTATGACCGAGCAATTAAATTAGAACAAGAATTTGGAGAATATTTTACAGGTATGTTTTTATTGAAAAAAGAAAAGAAATATTGTTTCCCAAGGTAAAATATTTTTAAAAAATATTACAGCTCTATCTCTGGCACAAAGTTCCTATCAGTATAATGAGCACACTGTAAGGACTCTTGGCTTGGTACTATTGTTTCCTTTGAAACTCTAGGGCAGTTGAGGCATTCAACACCTCAAATGTTTGATGTCCTGAAGGGATAGCTATGCATTAATTTAATTCCCTTCCTGACCCAAACTTGCTTTTGCTGAAGTGAATAAAAATGTTGCATCCTTGCATTTGTGCAGACCAAAGCAGAATTCCTGACTGGTTCAAGGTAATCATGGGATCATGGAATCATAGAATATCCCTAGTTGGAAGGGATCCACATGGGTCATAAGAGGGAAAAACAAAGGCATCTTCTTCCTGACCTGGAGAAGGGCAGGATTTAAGACCTGCTCTGGGTCCTAGCATTTCCACTGGGCTGGACTTGGCAGTTCCCTGCTCAGTGGAATGGAGTTTGTGGATAGCATTCAGAAGCATCCGCTTGCCCCCCTATATGCTGACAGTGCATGTAATGTAAACTGCAGTTCCAGTTTTCTGCTGTGGGGACAGGGAATTTAAGAATACAGACACTGCTCTGTGTTGCAGTTACTTTACCCTCTGTCACAATGGTCTGATCTAGTTAATTTTTGCAGGCAGAAATGATATTATTATAACCAGGTCCAGGAAAAGAAGAGACTGTAAATCTGCTGCTACTCACTAGTTTCTAAATCACATTAAGTGTAAAGTTAGACTTGCAACAGGGAGAACCTACCACACTATCTTCCCATGGAACAGAGCTACTAGTTCTCTGAATTAACCTAGCTCAGTCACCTTACATTAAGCAGAGGGATGGGTCTCTGTCATCGGAAGGTGCCACTGATTTGAACTTTGTTGCCATCTGCGAGGTGTATGACTTTTCCATAATCAATAACATCACAGTATAATAACATTTCTTCTAATTTCATCAATATCTGTAAGTATACTGAAAATCTGCTGACACTGGGTGCTGTATCAAATAACGAAGTATTGATATGTTTTCTTACTGCAGCGATTGTCCAAGGAGATAGCTTAGAAGATATATATAATCAATGCAAACTTGTAATTGAAGAACAATCTGGGCCTTTCATCTGGATTCCTTCCAAGGAAAAGTTATAAATTAGCCACTGCACCTCTGATTACAACGGGAGAATATTTAGAAGAAAACTATAATATACTATTTGGAGGCTTTCCTGTTTTTGTTGCATTTATGTTCTTTGCAGTCAATGTGAATTTTGATGAATGTACAACACAAAGTGTTTGAAGCCATGAAGGACACTGATGGGTCAAAGGGTAGGAACAAAAAAGACTTCTACCATATAAAGCAAATCTGTTGTGTGCTGAAAGCACCAGTTGTAGGTATAAACTTCTGACATGGAGACCCTCTGTCAAGGGGAGCTAGCCACCTCCTGTGCCCATGCGGATATTTTGATCAATTTCTGTGGCTGAGCTCAGTGTGTTGGTTGCTTTAAAGAGAAGTTCCCAGCTCTTGAACCTCATATAGGGCTTGATCCTGCAAGGCGCTCAGCACTTGACCCCAGTTCCTACACATCCGAATAGCCCATTGACTTGGAGTCACTTGTGATCCTTCCCTATGCTGTTCAGTCCCATCAGTTCCAGTAGGACTATTCATGTGCTCAAAGCTAAGCACGGGCTTAAGCGTTCTGCTAGATCAGGGCCACACGCACCTTGCAAAATCAAGCTCAGAGTACTTGGTCCACTTCCTACTGAAGTCATCGGTAGGACTGTCTTTGACTTGACTGGGAGGTGGATCACATCCTAAGCTTGTCATTGCACATTTGTAGTTGGTACACCTCGACTTTGGTAACTATGCACATCTTTTGATTTCTGAAACCAAGTCAAGCATTTCTTTTTTTTCCCCTTTGGAAACGCTATTGCATCAGGAACTAACAACAAAACAGTTTATTTTAAGGGATTTGGGGGGTGAGAGAGGATGGAAGCATTTCACATCACACATACGTGCACACAAACACACTCCCATGTGGACACACAAGTATGAGGATTCACAGCACCTATGTTGACAAGGAGGGATACAGCTGGGAAAAGCTTTAAAATTTTTGATTGTCTATTTTATCATTTATATTGATAGAAGGCACTTAAAGATGGAATAATTTATAAAAATAAAAAATATATTGATGTATAGAAACTAATTTCTATAGGTAAAAATGTTTTTGTGAGATATTTTGTAAAGATTAATTAACTGAAAGATTAAATATTTACACCCTTGTGCGACTGTAAAATGTAAAGAGGACCATCAAGTTGCATTATCCCTTTTCTGTAACAGATTATTACTAATGACAAGCAAGAAAATTCCTTAAATTGTAGTTGTCAGATTGTTTTTCTCTCAATCTAATCCTCTCCCTTGCCACTATTTAATCATGACGAACTCCTGTGGAAAGATCTCTTGAACTGACTGCCCTGCAGGACCTTTTCTGAACACAAAAGGATAATGCATCTTTAAAATGAAATGGATGATTTTTCAGAAGCAAGATGTCAGTGCTTGAGTGCAGTTATTACACTTCACCCAAAAATGTTTTATGATTCTTCCTTTTTCTTTAAGGAAAACACCAAAAGTATTTGATCTTTCCTCTCTCTGTAGGCAGGCAGCTCACCAACTAACTTGTATCTTCATTCATTTCACAGTCAACAAGGGTCTTAAAAGCAAAAACTGAGGCAATGGACATTGCAAAGGATTTGGGAAAGTCTGTGGAATTGCAGTTTGGGCTCCAGAGAAGGGGAGAGGGAGGCCTTTTTTTTCTCGTTTCACATTGCCCTTCTTTTGTATACTGATTCTTCACGCTGACACGCAAGGGGACAACTGCAAGAGATACAATGACAGTAAGCTGAATTGCCTTTGCTGCTGCTGGACCAAGTCTCACAGAAAGCCCACAATCTCCTGCCTGCTGTGCTGCAGCAGTCCAACACTTTTATTAGCTGGTGGCTTCAGCAACCCTAATGTTTAAGGACATTTTAAGGGCAAATGCTAAACAGACTCCTCAGTCACTCGTCTCTTCGGAGCATACGTTTCTGCGCCCTGTCTAGCTGACAGGTATACCCAGCCAGCCTCCACGGAGAGTGCGATGAGCTGGATGTTTGTAAGACAGCCACCAGCGGTGACAGAGGTAAAAATACGGGCATTTCGGTGGCCCTGAGGTGGCCCCTCATGTACTGCCCTGCTATGGTATCCTTGAGAAGTTCACACTTCCTTTATTACTATTTCTCGTGCCTGGCCAGCGCAGATTTATAAACAAGGGATTCAGTTAAGTCTCCAGTAGAGCTTCGTAACCAGAAGGGCTAGAAACATTTTTTACAACATATAAATGAATGAAAGCTTAGATTTTGGATAATTCTGCAGAATCCACAGAGTGACCCCAGATCTTTGGAAGCCATGGATTTTTCCTTGATGGCAAAGTACTATTGCCCCAGGTTGGGAAATAGGCCTCGGGACCTGGAAAAACAAGCATCCTAAAGCAGGAACTTCATTCTAATTTTCAGCTCTGTTTTTAAGCAATCAATCACACCTGCTTATTTGTTTCTTAGTTCAGCATGCAGCCTTTTACGATACTATCCTTCTAGTAACTGTTTTGCTTTGTCATGTGCTGTGCTTTACAGTGAACAGTAACACTATGGCTGAGTACAATCAATTTTTCCATCAGTCCTTGGTTACTGTAGTAACATTATTTATTTTTCCCTGTCTGTTGTTTGTGCTTCCAATTCAGAGTTGCCATTGCACTTCTTTTTTTTTTTTTTTTTAAATAAAACATATATTTAAAAACAATCACCAAGAGAAGCAGTAAGAGGTCTTATTTCCCTTAGGACTCGTACTCCCATTTGTTTTGTGTGTTGACGTTTTGCGTTTCACGTTACAGCATCCTCAGAGCTGCTGCAGTTCATTTTTGCATTGCAGCTGTTCAGATCATACTGGGTGGTAGTGGGAGGAGGAAGAGAAACACAAGATTCATGCAAAATTACATCTGGTGCAAAACAGAGAAAAAAAAAGTCCTAACTCATAACCCACAGCAACTGGCACCTGACACCATATTGGTGCTAATACAGCTTAGCTGAATCAGATTCCTTTTCTGTCCATGTAAAAGCAACTGTCTAAACATGAGACAAATGCAAATGCTGGACCCTTTAGGAAAAGTGCCAGATCACACCCCTGGTGCTATTTCTCATGTTCTGGCACAGTGTGTAGCACCGTAGGGTCTAAGCAGAACTAAAATTATCGCATTTTTTTGTCCACCCATGAATGATCACAATGACATCTTGCTAGATTTGTGCAGATGTGCAATATTACAACCTATTTATTTCTCCTTGCCACAAAGCATCTTCCATGCACTGACTCATTGAGAGCTTGCTAACAGGGCTCAGTAAAAAGGCACTCTTTACTGGTCTTGTGGTTTGACCATGAACCAGTGAAAGAGCCTCTTTCTTGCTTAATTCCCCTTCCTACAGAGGTACCCTGTCCATGCTAGCACTTTGTTATTTCTTTGGTAGTAAAGGTTGTTTCTAGATTAATATTCTGTGATGTAATTGTGTTTGTAGCTAGCATGGTTTGATGCTCCGGTGTGGATAGGGTCCTAAGAACCACCCTGTGAAAGTCAAGGATAAGAAATCTCTCAGTTGCACTGAAATTTCAAATCCTCGTCCTGGAGAGCAGTGTTGAACCTGAGCTAATAACCACTATGAGCCGGCGACAGTGTCCTAGCTACACAACGTCCACCTTCCTATTTACCTTAGTTTTCTACAGGGAAATTGTTGGTGTTACGCCTTCGTTGTTACTTGCTCATCAGCAGTCAGTCAAATTGTATTTTTTGCTTTGTTTTTCTCTAATGTTTTTTTTTTTTTTCAAAAGACATTTCTGACCAGAGGATTCTGTGAGGACACATGAGGATATTTGTAGGGAAAACAGTGTTAATGCATAAAAGTCTTGATTTCTTTTTAAACTGCAGATTTAAAGCCATAATATCTTCCATGTTGACGGAAAAGTGGTCTTACATTGTCCATGGCTTTTAATCTCAGCCTTTCTTCTCCTGAACATTTTGTCTGCCATGTTATGCATGCGGTTCACTGTGCAACTGCATTCATGTGCTGAGGCCCATGCCTTGGTGAAATAAATGTATTTTCCTGCTCCATTAAAAATAAGACATTTTGTCAATTAGCTCAGAAGTAAGAATGAGGTTATCATTATGTTAAAAACAAAGTGACTGTTCCCCTGCAGGGTATTTTAGGGCACAAATCAGCATCAAAGTTAACAGCTAATAGCAGCTAAAACCTACTCAACACATAGCTTGCCTAGATCCTCAGCAGGTGGAATCACAGTCACTCCATCGATTTCAGCGGAGTCCATCCCATTCATACCACCTGAAGTCACACATCCATCAACTTTTTAGGATTGCCGTAAAGCACCAGGGCTCCATTACTAACAGCACTTTCCACCATTACTTACTGCCTATATTAGTGTAGCACCTAGAGGGCTAAGTCCTGGACCAATATCCCTTGGAGGTAGGTGCAGTGAAATTACTGAACACAGACACCCTGTGGGCCAAGCGCTGTGGCCAGATTTTCAGAAGGCTTTAAGCCCCACTGACATCTCACCAAGAGCAATAGGAAGTGCTACCCTGTTGGTCCTTTTCAGAATCTGTCTGTAAGGTGAGGAGCGTGAGACGCAAGCCATCATCCCTCATCCAGTGCTTCCAGCTTACACTTCTGGCCCTGATCTACAGCCTAGGTACCTCGTTCTGGTGTAGAACAGAATTTCTGAGCACGGGTGGTAGCCAGCATCCTAGGCAAGATCATTGGAAGAATAAAAAATAATAATAAAAATAAAAGGCAACACTGTTGGCTCTTAGTGGGATAGCAACCTTTCATTTCTGGATTTGTATTCCTAAATTTGAACTGATCAGCCTGAATTTCCGAGTGCAACAGGCTGCACGCAGCTTGCCGCTCCATCCGGCACACTGGTCAACGTGCGCCTCTTTGGCAGGATGTTTCTCAGTCCAGCTGTAGTGTGGGGTACTCAGAATCTGAACTGGAGTTTACAAAATACCCTGTCCAGCTTACACTCCTGTTATGTGTAAATACTCTGCGCATCCATTCCATTTGTGTAAAGAATAAAGCACACACAATTATAAAATTCAAGATGTATATTTCATACTAACTGTGTCCTTGCTTATTTATTCCAGTCCAAGCTCTCAGCTGTGGTTCAGTTGTAAATGCTTAATAGAGTGTTTATAAATATGTCATGAATTTTATTATAAAATATTAATATTAAAGCATTTTTACACTTTATAGCAAATGGCTTCTTCACAAGGCATAATTTGTCTTTTTTCCTTAAAGCAGAATAGTAAAAAATAATGAATATGCTCTTAATATGTCTTGAGACCCTTATCACATCTGCTACACAAGAGAGACACAAATCTGGAAGTGAAATGGTGGTTTCAAGAACAACTGAAGATAAAGAAATTTTCTTTCTTGCATTGTTTTTCCTTTTTGACTTCACAGTGACATGACCGTTACCACCAAGATTCACTCGGATTAATTCCTGCCATTGTTCCCTTATCACATTTCTGCTGTGTGTTGGGTATCATTAGTATCTTTGTGAATAATTGACTTTTTTTTTAATTAATTTTTCCTTATTTCTGACATCGCAGTCATGGGGCTACATATTGTAATAGTTACATGCTTGCAACCAGTTTAGTGGAGCATAAACTTCGGTTCTGCTACGGGGTCCCAACAGCCCAAGAACCTTGGCTGTTGGCCATCCCAGAAAAGTCTTTGCAGATGTCTTGAGGGCTCTGGGGAGGCCATATGAACATTGCGCATTTTCAGCAGAAACAGAAACACGACAGGGCCACTGCTTTTGACACACAGCCGGTGCTAAATTCAGTCTGCAGAGGACTACAGAACTTCCATATGGCTCTGGGAGCCACAACTGCCACTACAGGGAGAAAAATTCTGTCCGTGGAGTTTTATGTGCATAATCTCAAGGATGGTTAATCATCTAAACATTCATTGTGATGTTTTAGAATTCTCGAATAGATTCAGAAGAGGGAGAGAATCCAAACAACAGTTGACATTGATATGCAGATGAGCATAAGTTAGGAAAAAAAAAGTAGCAAGTTATTTTTGAGATGTCAGCCCGTTTACTGAGAGATTTTTCACAGCAGTAAGTTACTGCTCCAAAATCTTAGCAACAAAGTGAAGTTGCTTTCCTGAGTAGCGCTGTACAAAGCAGTCCGTAGGTGGGCTCTTCATTACAGAGCAGCCTCTCTTAAAGTGCTTTCTTCTTCATCCTGTTTCTGGGCAAACCTGAGCTAATTCCCCAGACTACATTCTGCAGAAACAAGAGAAAATTGGAAAACAAGCTTTGTAAAATGCCTGGGAAACAGTAAATACTTAAAATTGCAGGAACCTAGGCATGCTGTGACAGTGGTGCCAATCCTCGCCAGCCTGGAGCCTCAGCCAGGCATGGAGCCTGTCCTGAATGGGCACCTTCTCTTGTTTGTCCACTGCCCTTTAATGGTCATTTCACACCGCCAGCCAAGTATCTGGACTCAGTTGTCCACTCACACTCCTGTCACTCCAAAGACACTATGTCCCAGTTTGAAAATTTAATTGGGACCGGAGTTACAAGGCAGGTGGACAGTACCTCTACGTACAGATAGAACCAAGTGCCTAGTCCATCTTGGGAAAGTCACCTCACTCCAATTTTTAAAGCAGTTTATGTAGGTGCTTACCCAGCATAAGCAAGTTATTCACTTCACTATGATCTACAACCATAGTGACTCTGCAGCTGACACATAGCAATGCAATGACACTTGGGTCTCTATGTCACCTGTGAGAAAGCAGAAAAACGGAACTTCTGTTCCTAAACCCCTGGGCACTTACCTTCCCCACCAGCAATCCACACAGCTATCTTTATCATCAAAAATATTGGATAAAGCAGGAATAGTTACTGTAACAACCCTAGCAGACCAGGACTCATCTACAGTCC
Organism: Alectura lathami; assembly: GCA_013399715.1. Lineage (NCBI taxonomy): Eukaryota > Metazoa > Chordata > Aves > Galliformes > Megapodiidae > Alectura > Alectura lathami. The sequence goes on along the minus strand of VXAV01006891.1, from coordinate 117,474 downwards.
CACTGCAAAGCCCATTTTTGTGAGGAAAGTTATGCCACAGCTGCAGAGCAGGACTGGATTGGTTGGCTGGCCAACAGCACAACATCCACAGCTGAACTGGTGTCCAAACCCTGCTCTGCGAAGGAGGGCTGCACTGGGTAGCACCAACCACATCAGTCACTGCTGGAGACATTTCCTCCCTGACACACTGGGGTGTTAATGGTGCTGAATATCGCAGGAAGGCACAGAGCGTGGTGCCCAGAAGAGATATCTAATATTATGCAGTGAAGAAATTGAAATGCTTGTTGCTGAAGCTCATTAACTGCTGTCAACTGCTCATTAGCCATCCATCTAAGCAGAAGCAGGTGGTGGTAACCAGGGAAAATGAGTTAGGTCTAATATATTGTGAGCATAATGATAATAGGGCTGTTACAACATCAGCAGAAAAGCAATACATAGCTCGTGCCTACACTACACCAGCTCATTATCTAAGTCCCAGGCTAAACAACAAGCCTGAATGTAGGGGTTTGCTCTGCTAAATACAGAAGGTAGAGAACTTTAACCTAAGCCTCTTATGGCTTTCCTTCCGCACACTAATTCCCTGACACTTCCAACGTCCTTGCCTTGCAGTAGTCTAGAGATGCAAAAGAGAATCAGCTGTAAACTGCAATTTGCAGGTGTCATTAAGGCACAGAGATCTGGGATGGGATTTAAACATGCAAGAAAAGCACAAAGGTGCTGGAAACCTGGAGTTAAATCCACCTCTAACAGCTGCTCATGTGAAGTCCCAGTCCGCAGCAGAATCTCACCAGTAGTACTTCCAAACTGCCTGCCCTCTGCCTGCCCTCTGCCTGCCAGGGTAGGAAGGTCTGAAATAAATCATGCCGGACTCCAAGGAAACATTTCCTTTTAAGATCTTCTTGCCTTCTACTCCCTTTTTCCCAAGAAAGGGAGCTGCCATGGCTCCATCTGCAGTAACAGCCGGTCAAAGGGCTGCTCAGTGTCTTGAAAGTCAAAGAATGGGGCTAAAATGTCATCACCATGCTTAGGTACTAACAGTGTTAAACCCATGTCAAACAACCATTTCTTTCTCTCTTTTTTAAGTGTTTTAAATGCTGTTGACCTGATGACTCAAAGAACAAATCTCGAGGATTTGAGGGCAGATGTTTGTCTTATACTCCTATCAATGCCTATGCACAATAGGAGCCTTGGACAGGCTTTGCAGGGTGCAGGAACAACACCCTGTTTCCCCCTGTGGTTGTGTATTTACTGGCTGTATTCTGCCAGCTTGCATGTGATCTACTGGGATTTGGTTGCTGAGCAATGGCAATACACCTCCAGTAAAATATTAGACAAATATTTTCCAAGCTTTCAACTCCTAATCTGCATGTAATCCTTCCTTAACAGAGCTAGCATTTGCTGTAGGTAAGCATGCTTATTAGTTTACAATATAATCTCACAGGCAGGATATCCAGAGCCTGTTTTTTCAATGGCAACCACATTATCGTATTTTAATGATAGCAAATGAAGAGGAAAGAAATACTCTGAGGCTCTGAGGGAAAAGCCCTGCAGATCCCCAGCTCCAAGGCAATTGGCAGAAGGAGCATTTCCAACTAATAGAGCTGAGGTTCTCGCCTGAGCTTAGCCCATGGTGGGACTGGATTTGGTGTGTGTGTGCAGTGGATGGAGGTGAGGTAAGAGAGTTTGGGGTGGGGACGGGGTAATTTCATCAACTATAGCAGGTGCACAAGTGAGGCCTTGGGCCTCAGGTAAAGCTGATGGAGAGGTGCGATACAGGGAAGGTCTCGCATTATTCAGGCTCTGCTTCACTCCATTAACTGGCAGTTACAGATGGAGACTGAAGGGTCCCTGAGTATAAGGTTAGATAGAGTGACTGCTCATCTCAAGGCATTAAACAACGTGAAATAAGGAGCAGTGGTAATTAATAGCCCTATGAAAGACAGTCATTTTTAATGGAGCCTTTGCCTATGGAGACAAATCCCCAGTGATGGCAAATGTCTGCCCTAAATATAGCAACTATCTTCCTTCGCACAGGAATCGAGGCCTGTGTGCACCACGGGGTGTGCCTGAGAATGACCTGAACAGTCAAAGCACATTTTCACTGCTCACAAATGCTTCCTGAAGAGCACATCCATACAGGTGTCCCAAATCCACCTCCTTTAGCCAGCTCCACAGGCTGCAATGCGTATCTGCAGGTTTGCTCTTCCCCAGATGTACACACATGCACATGTGCATACAGAATCACAGAATGGTTGGGTTTGGAAGGGACCTTGGGTCCATCTGGTCCAACTCCTACTCAAGCAGGGGCATCCAGAGCAGGGTGCCCAGGACCATGTCCAGGTGTTTTTTGAAGACATTCATGGAGGAAGACACATGCACACACTCAGACAACAGTTCCAGGACAGATTTTCATCAGTTCCCATTGATGAAAACTTTGTTGTACCCCACTTCTGATACAACTTCCAAAAAAGTTGAAGCCCCACAAGGGCTTGAAGGAACCAGAGCTGGACCAGAGAGACCATGGCAACACCATGGGAGCAGGGGGACACTGCCACAGGAACAATTGCAGCACAGGGGATTTGGGAACAAGGTCTGGATGGCAGTGTCACTCCTAACTGTGACATGACAAATACTTTGAAGGCTCTGTAGCACACACCAGGAGATACTTACCTCTGGTGAGCAGGGTAAAATCCTCCTCACCAACAGCCTTTTGTTAATAATTGCACTGGGATTATTTTGAGCTCTCCTATGAGCCCAGACACTGCAACATTTTGACTGTCACACATGGAAGAGTGCACATATACCTATCAGTATCTCATGAAGATACTTTGTAAGTGACTGGGAAGACATGGATTTAGGATAACTCTCATTGCAGCCTTGGCTGGAGCAGAGCCATTGGGGTGCTGGAGGCAAAGGTTGTTTAGGAATCAACTCTCTGGACAGCAGCTAGAGCTGAGTCTTCCCAAGCTTCTCATAGAAACATAGCCAAAGATTTATATTTGCCCTCAGTGACTCTTGCCACCCATTTGGTACGTGCCAGGAGAATTCACATCCATATTATGTGTTCCCACACAGTGCTGGGAAGTAGTAATTTTCCCTTGAACTCTCCCACCATCTGCACAATCGTTGTTGTGCTAGGACAGCGTAGGCGAGAAATGATTTAAACCACAACACCTTTATTGTGATTTTTTAGCCTGAGGTGCAAGAAGTGTGGACAGGGAACAGAAAAAAAATAACAAGAGACTGATTTTCATTGCTAAGGCCATAATAAATATCTGTTTTTGTGCTTGGATAGAAGGTGGAAACAGGGAGCCCTATGTGGAAACAGGGAGGAAAGGGGCTGTGAAGCCAACAAATTGGCTATGGAGAGCCTAGAGATATTATCCTAAGTGACATCAGCAGCTAGAAATGCAGAGAGAGCATTTCTTAGGCCAGTATTTTCTTATCGCTCAGGAAAAACAAAGAAAAGCATTGACTAATGTAGAATAAGAGATAAATTAAGGTGTGCTGGCTACTCTTCTTCTCCAGCCTCTTTATTTTCCTTGTACTGCAGTGTGGAGCTACCTAACGAACCAAGAGGAGGCAGGCATGGCAATCAGGAAACCTATCTGGGTAGGAATAAAAGATGCTACAAGGCCTCCCTTATGAATCTACTGCTCCTGGCTCCCCTTGAACAGAGGGAAAATAAATAAATCAATAGATAGATAAATAGCAGCACAAAAAGCTGAAGAGTTGGTGTGGCTGTGAAAAGCTGACTTGATGACAGCATCACGGCTGCAATGAGAGTTATCCGAAATCCCTGACTTCCCAGTCACTTACCGTACCATATCCTCACTGGTTACTGAAATGGCTGGCCCTGGAATGTATGTGAAACACACTGTCAGAAAAAAAATATTATCATGATAATAATAATATCAATAATAACAAAAAAATAACAACAACAAAAATATAAACTTTCTGTGTGGTTTTGAAATTTCAGGGGTTTGGCTGCATGCCAAAAAAGAGAAGGAAAGTTGAATTTTCCATGAAGAAATAATGCCCCAAAAGTGTCAGTTCAAAACTGTCACATATTTTGACATTTAGAACTCAGAATAAATCATTTTACACTGCCAGACCACAGCAAACCCATATCACTTGGGGCTTCCTTTTNTGATAAGCTTTATCCAGACCCCTGAGAAGTTTCTACAGTCGAATATGAAGTTTATTATGTGATATGGGCACTCACTTGACAGAGAAAGAGATTTGTGAGCCATTAGTAAGAGCCCATATCATACACTAACACAGATCAATTCCAATCCAACAGTGAAGGTAGGAAATAAATGACAGATGTGTGATAGAGCAGGGACTAGAGACTTTAACAGCTCAAATGATAATGTGCATTTGAAAAGTGAGCTAGGCTTTATCCAGACCCCTGAGAAGTTTCTACAGTCGAATATGAAGTTTATTATGTGATATGGGCACTCACTTGACAGAGAAAGAGATTTGTGAGCCATTAGTAAGAGCCCATATCATACACTTACACAGATCAATTCCAATCCAACAGTGAAGGTAGGAAATAAATGACAGATGTGTGATAGAGCAGGGACTAGAGACTTTAACAGCTCAAATGATAATGTGCATTTGAAAAGTGAGCTAGAAGAAAGTATATCTGTAAAATACCAAGCATTCAAAATCTTCTTCCTTCTCAAATCTATTGTAGGGCTATTCTACTAATTCATGCCCACAAAAGAGTAATTTAAGTTGTATATTTTTAAACAATCTGTGTTTACAACAGAAAACAGCAAGTGCTGCAGAACTAGAAATGAAGGAAGAGAAGATAGCTTAGATAAAAATGTTTAAACAAGTCTCAATTTGTGGGAAAATCAGACTTAAGGTGATGAAACAAAGGGACCGAAGGAAACCAGCTGTCCATGGTGCTCAGGAAGACTTAAATATACAGAATGAACTATGAGATAGAAAACAGCAGTCAGGTGAAAGGGTGATTAATAACAGAACAAACAAGAGTAAAAATACTTTGTTAGAAATCAGCATGGTCAGGAAAGGAAAAAATGGAGAATAAGGCTGCCCAGAATTGAGTGTAACCCATAGGAGAATCTGTCACCAAAACTTGGTGTGTGGAGAGGACTGATACTCACCTACAACACGCTGTTAGCCCAGTGCTTTCAAGACCTTGAAGAGACACCACACACAAACGCCTTGAGGTCTGGTAATCCACTCCAAAATGGTTTTGGAGATACAGATCTTCATTTTCCCATTTTTATCCATGCAGGAATCCAACAGGTCTTCCCACAACTCTCTTCCAGCAGGCAGTATGTCTAATACCTTGCTACAGATACCACAATCTGACATGCTTGAAGATGCTTACAGCAGTCACAGCTCATTTTTTTGCCTCTGTTGCTCTCCAGCTGAGAATCTGGCCTCTTACTAATCCTCTTATTTGACATGCATTATTTGCATAACCAGACTAATGCACTCAGCAGCTAAAGCTTCCAAACAGACAAAGAAGTTTGCAACAGGTGGACACTTGTATTTGAAATATCCATCTGTACCACTTTGAGCATTTACAATGGCCACTAGCAGTAAGCTAAATAACCCACGGGACTCCCCATCTCTGACTTAAAATGACATAACTTAAACACTATGAGAAACATGGTCCACATCTCTAACACAAGCACCCAATCCAAGCATGTTCTCTTGGCTGGCTTCTTTTGTTCTTGCATTATAGTCACCATGATTAAGAAAAAATAAACATCTTATTTCAGTTTTGTCACCTGGGGTCATTAGGGGACAGTACCATAAATTTGACCTCAGCATTTTCCAGACATTAAGACTGATAGAAGAATCTAAATGACAGTATAATGGTAGTACTGTCAGCCAGTCCCTGTAGACTATGAGAGTGTGAGAGATGCTGATGGGTTTCAGAAGCTTGAAACAAAAGTCTCATAAAATATCAGCAAGATGCTTTGAAAAAGAAAAAATTGAAGATGGCAGGCATAAAAATCTAGCAAAATAAAAATCTGTTGAAATATAAAGTGCCATTTTTCATCAGAGATCAAGCAAAGCTCAGTCTACATGTGTTTTTCTTACAACAGCATGCTCTTGCTGTTTCTCACTTGGTTTGCAAGTGTAATAGTTACTTTATGTAGCTTTCTGCCAAAAAAATTGCCTGGCAAGCTGCTTTTTCAGCTTGGGAATGCAATAAAAAAGTGCTGTTTACCTATCACACATTTTTAGACTGTTGAGTTTTTTAACTAATAATAAAAAGTGTCAATTATATTTTTAGCTGAGGAAACGTTGTCCTGACTCCATTCAGGTTATCTCTTCTGTCAGTTACTGCTCCTCGTCAGCAACACATTAGTTCCAGAGCTGGGGGCAAATTTCAAGTTCATTTAAGTTCACTTGGGAAATGAAAGACTAAAAATGGTTACAATTCTAGTTGTGGGCTAAAAACTCCTGACATTGATTTTCTTTTTTTTTTTAAAAAAAAAAAAACTGATTATTTTTTAAAAAATGCCATCTCATCCTGGTAGAGTGATTTGAGGGATTATTATTAATATTTCTCTCTCGCTTGCTCTTCTTTCAAATACCCAGCCTTCACAAAAATTAACAGAACACTGGCCAGGTTATGCTGTCACCAGAAAACAAGAAGAGGAAGAGGGGATATATGTGTTCTAAAGGCAGTGACTGAAAGTTTCCCAGGAACTGGTTTGCTCTAGACACTGGCGGTGATATCCAGAAGAACTGATGAATTTGGTGCACCAAGAGTGTGCTGAAGCTGTGCAGCCACACACTAGCACCAAGGAGAGGCTGCATGGTTTGGATTGCATCTGTGAGTGTGATGACTGCCATGTGCAGGATTATACGTACCCCTGATAAACCACAGGACTCTAATGGATTTTCCAGCCACTTGCCAAGAAGCCATGTGTCCATTCAAACCTTCACTTCTGAGTACACAGCTGTACTCTCCCAGCCACTACTGCAACCACATAGCAGGGAGGGCTGTAGCATGTGTTAGCTACATGAGTGAGTGTGTTGTGTGAGTTCACAACCTGCTATTAGTAATAACAGCTTGATTCTGCTAACTGTGAGGCAGATTATTTCTTAGAAGTACTAGTTGTGATTTGTATCTCTCCCCCAACTCAGTCACCTGCGAGGAAAAAGGGGATTTACAACGCTGGTAGAATTGTGGTGGTGAGTCTTCCCCTCCTGGGAGGAGATGTTTGAGATTTATCAACTCCATGTATCTGCGTTCCAGTAACACCTAGGAGCCACAGCCAACACCAGATCTTGTTATGCCTAGAAGGCAGCATAAAACAAAGACATGACCTCTCCTGAAAAGATCATGTTTAAAAGCAAATAAGATCAAGAAAAGGTAGAAAGATAAAATGCAATGAAAGGTCTGATCAGAAAACTGAAACATCAGATTCTTGAAGACATTTTGATCCCTACCTATATATACCATTACCTATCTTTGTTTGCTAACACCTAACGATGAAGATCACCAAAATCCCAGACTATCCTTCCCCTTTCATTTCCTTCAGTGACAGTGTCAGCTGAAGCAACTGACTCACTCTGCCCCTCCATTTTCTGCACAGCCATCATTACTATGACAGAGCTCTCCAGAATGGTTCATTCCGTGGGCAAAAGTTGACACAGGCTTTAGATGCTCTTCAGACACACGCAGGTGATGACAAGATCCACTTCTGGATTCAAATATGCCAATGAAAGCATCCAAAATTCATGGGTAATGCCCTTCCCCCTGGCCCAGCCACACACCCCAAACTTTTTTTTCAGAAATAAAACAACGGGCCAGTGCTTGGTGAATCTCACCAAAAGCGTCCAATCCTCTGTTGCACCCAACAAGCACTTAGAAAATACCAGTAGATGCACACCTGTTCTGAAAAACATGGAAAACCATATCATCTACAGATGACAAATAAAAGATTCACTTCAGGGATGAGCTGCTAACTCAGTCTAATGTTGTTCTTGTGGTTTGGCCAGAAAAGACACACCTCTTCACTATTTTCAGATTAGATTAAATAATGAAGGAAGTAGCACTGGCACTCCTAAATGTTTCTTTGTCTCCACGTCCTTCAGAAGATTAAGAGCACTCATTAAAAGTTTTAAAAGTTGTTGAACACAGGGTTATGGGTGAAGAGGAAGCATCTAGTCAGGAGGAGAAAAGCACATTATATTTGTATCTACACATAAATAGACAGCAATCATAAGTCAACTTACACAAAGAATCTTCTTGGTCTCTATGTTTGCATGAATTTTTAATATTCCTTGTTGCTTGGCAAATCTCATTTGAATGACATTATCCTTGCACAGGCTGCTTGCTTTGTGAAGTCTCTAAAAACCTAATACTTCCAGAGAGACAAAAATAATTAAAAATTAAGGAATAGGTCACAATATACATCTGTAACCTGATTCTGAAAGACATTTTCATGCAGCTTTTATACTGATACAAGTGCTCTTGTAGCTTAAGATGCTCAAATTCATGCAAGTCACCCTGGCCTGTTGTTTTGCTATTACCAGCGGAGCTCTTCATGTGACAAGGTATCTCTTACTGAGAGTTTTCTCAAAATCAATAGCACATGCTCATAGTTTCATTCCCCGGTGACCTCAATAGCATACAGCATCTCAAGGACTAGTTGTCTTTGCAGTCTAACTCCTATTTCAACCCGTCTTTGTGGCAAAGATGTAATTAGGCCCAGCAAGAAACAAGACAGGTACAAAATTTTGGCAGTTACGACTCAAAATGTAAAGCACAGGCATTCAGGAATATAAGCAGGGTTGCAGAAGGGCTTTGTAGGTCTTTATGCATACCACTGCTTTGAAAATATTTTCACTTCATAAAGACGTTAATATACAAATTTTCTCTGCGATTGCAACTGCTATTTCTTCTTTTTTTTGTTGAGTTCACATAGACATTAAATATCCATGGACATTGACCTCTCTGGTAGCAGACCTGATCTGCAGATAGACCATCCAATGATAACACCACATTTAATTATTAAATCAACTGAGGTGTCAAGGAACACTGATCTGTCTTGCCCAGCCCTGGCTCTGCATCTCTCCATCACCATTGTTTTACCACAAAAAATCATGGCACTAATGGATGTTGGTGAGGACCCACAAGGATGGTCAAGACCTTGCAGTGTTGGCTCTAACCCACATTTTCTTAGGTTTATTGAGAGAGTTAACAAAATGTTTCCTGTATTAGAGATGATTGAGAATAATATACAAGTAGTTCAGGTTGNATAGTCTCAGAAAATCTGCCTGCTACCCAGAGAATGATGCCTTATATCTTTCTTGGTTATTTTGGCAATCGCTTCTTGCCTCACGTCTCTGGACATCACTGAACTAGTGTTTCCACCATAGAACTCGTTGCTATTGAAACAGCTTGCTGCCTGGCTCACCTGNGTCCCAGACTTCGCATTTGGAATTTATGGATGGTAAAATTGCCCTTTGTGTAACAGCAGATTCATGTTTGAGATGATGATATATTGATACCAGGTACAGAAAAAAGCAAAGCCAAAATGACTTGGGGTTTATTCAAAAGGAAGCCTGAGCCATTCTTAAAGTTCTTAGCTGTGTAACACAATACTGAATAAGGAGAGACAGTGACTTCTTACCTTCCCTTGCTCTGTGCTCAAGACCACATGTCCCAGAAGTATGCCCTTCAGAGGATCTAGCCCTGAGTCACTTTTGGTCAGGCTTTCAAACAGCGCTCAGCAGGGTGCTTCTGGCTGTTGAAAGCTCACTTGTTATCCCTCCATGGAGCCATTAACTTACAAAAACAACTTGCATGGAAGCATAGTCTTAGTCTTCAAACACTGAGCACATTCTACTTAGTATTTATAGGCCGAGCCAAATCAGTTGCAACAGATTTGAAATATAATTAACTCTCACCAAATGTAGCATTTTTTGTTTCCATCTGAGCATCATCCAAAAAGCTGAGAAAATTCTGCCCTTGAAATACTCTGCCCTTGAAATAACAACAAATTTGAGCAAAAACATAGGCAAGATGATTTAGTCAATGGTAAACTCTTTCGATCAGTATTTGCAGAGGGAATACTGAAAATACTCACCTCAGCAAGTATGTGGAGTGGCTTTAGAAAGTAAACATCTGATGTGAACAGCCACAAAATCACCGCCACTGGAGATAAATTATTAAACAGATTAACATCTCTAACAGGGAACTTGCAGGGACACAGACACCAAGCAAACACACAGTCCCTATACGTTGGAGTGCAGAGCAGAAGAAAAAGTCATGAGATTTTCTCTAAAGTTGAGTCAGCTGGAAATTTCTTGCTGTTTTCTCTTAAAAGAAAAAAAAAATATTTTTCCCAAGCACAATACACAAAGGGAAAAATTTGAAAAAAGGGTGAGAGGCTGTAATGTAGCCCTGTCCCCTAAGAGCTATTATTGATTTGTTCTTCCTCTTTGAATGTCCTTATGGAAAAATTCATGGCAGTCATTCACATTTAGGTTGATAGATGACATGAGTTACTCTCAGCTTACTAGCTGGATGCTCAGAGACACACTGGCTTATGTCAGTTGTAGCCTTGGTCCTTCATGCTCATTTTTGTGTGCCGCATTGCACTGAGGGAAGCCAAGAGTGCATTCTGTGTGCAAGCCCAATGGCTTCCAGCCTTGAGAAAGCAGTGGATGCTGCAGCTCCTGAGAGCTTGTGAGTAGGGTGGGCAATGCAGAGGCAACTTCCTAGCAGCCCCTTCATGAGTGCCCTTCACAGGGAGATGGCTGGATACTCCAGAATGTTTATGAACTCAGTTCTCAGAGTATGTTGGAGATAGCCCCTAGGGCCACAAATTGACATGGGTTTGGAAACAAACGTGCTGGAGAAGCATGTCCAGCATGCATAGTGTGCTGCAGGCTGCAGCCCTTGAGTGATGGAGCATAGGATAAGAAAATATGCTAAGGAAGAGGGACAGATTCCCTCCAAAAATACCCTCTCTATCTTTAGGAACCAGTTCAGCTTCCACCATCCAAAGCACTGCAGAGACTGACACAATCGGTGGAGCAGGGTGTACCTGGTCATAATTGGGCTCCTGTCTAAGCAGGGAATTGAGGCGCTTACAAACAGCCACCTGGAACAGAAATGAACCCCTTAAAGCTCTCAGACACCTTGAAACCAGACACTTTAAGGGATGATAAGGAATGAGGATAGCTCCTGGCTATCCTAGAAAATATTTAGTGCAACAGGAGCAGGTCTGAGTTACAATTTTTTATCCCACAATATCCTGAGATAGCACTGACAGTCTCTCTGCTTATTTCTTAATATCATGAGCACACTGGGGATGTAATAAGCTTTCTCAGTTACTAAGATGAAGCTTGCAGGACTATTGCAGGTACACAGGTATAACCAGTAGCAATGAATGCTTGTGCTTCATCCTGCCAGATGTATTTGATAGAAAGGTTACAACCATTTTCCAGTATTAATCTTCTAAGTCAGCAGGCGCTGACTTCATCATTGGAAGACTAGCCACGAGATGAGCAAACAGCCGTAACTGGAAAAGGGGGGGAGTTCTGTACACTCCTTTCTCTATCTGTAATTCTGCTCCACATTCAGGAGACACTGATCCTTCGTAGAAATCCTTTCAAGTATCTGTGAATCTCATTTCAACATATGGTTGATTATACATGTGAAACCTAAAACAACAGTTTTCACTTTGATTTAAAATGCCACAAGTAATGTGATGTGACATTTTTGTTTTTAAATCTGACTTCTGAGATTTCATCCTTCACTATTTGTTTTTCAAAATCCTTTCTCACATAAGTAGAATTTTGTGAAATTAATATCATTGACCTTATCTTTGAAGCTATTAATTACTCACCCATCTCCCCTTGACCTCTGTTTCTCATCACTACCAAGCAATGTATGGCCATCAGTCCAGTTGTACTCTAGTCTGGAGATGGATTTTAGCAGGATTCAGGCCACTTGTGGACATTTCTGTGCTTTGTTTCCTCCACCTGTAAAATGATGATAGCAACACAAGAGTTGCTTATATCTCTAGTTCTCTAATAAGTGCAAATAAAGACAGACCTTAAGTACATGTTTCCATAGCTCCAAGCAGATGAGGCCATGATCTCCACTGAGGCCAGGAAGCACTGCTGTTACAGAAATGATAATGCTAACGCACTGCCTGTGGGGTGTAATTTCTCACTGAGAAGGAAAAGACTTATGAAAACTGGCTGGATTATTGTTGCTTTCTTGGTCTGCGTGTTGCATAACTACCTCTTCACACTGTGTAAATACTGTCCCATTAGAATATTCCCAGGCAGAAATGACTAGTAAATTGTGCCGGCATATTAACCTCAGATCTGCAGGTATCCATTTCTCCTCTACACTCATCAGACCTTAAGGTCTGGAAGGTAAGCACTCCTTACCGGTACATCACTGATTAAATCCATGCTGCTGCGCTTCTATGAAGCAGGGAAATTGGCACTAGTGGAGCAGCAAGGGGAAGTAACAAGAGAAAAAATCAGCTGTATAGTGAGTTTCTTTGGACCATGAATTAATATCCAGATTAATGTGGCAGGAGAACAGTTGCCTGACTTATTGAAAAGCTGGATTGGATGAAGTCATGGAAATTGCATCAGAGAAGAACTCTGTTCCTGGAGGATAGACTTGGGAGAGCAATGATGTTTGCTTCAACTCTAATCCTTGCTGATCATTTTCTTCTCTCTCTCTCTGAAAACAGGACGCTGTGGTACACTTTTCAGAGGAAGGCTAGGAATGAAAAATGGGAAATCTGTTTTTACTAAAACAAGGAAAACTGCCTAGTAAGCAACTGGGGAAAAAAAAGGAGAGTTTCTGAATGTGACATGGACAATAATAAGCTAAGACTGTATCCACTGGGCTCATCTAGCACGTTTCCTTAGTTATGATTCCACTAGCTGCCACAGAGTTGTTTCTAATTTACCTCCAGCATAATTTAAAAGACTCGGTAATGAAGGTGGTATGCCTGGGAGACATTTTTCAGCTGCTCAGAGTCCATATGCCAATTCTTAATCTCAATATTCATACATAACAACATACATAAAACCAGCAAGGGGATTAAAGACTGGACCTGATTTAAAACAAAAATAATTGGGTTCCTACCTTAGTATTTTTGTTTGGTGTTATGAATAAAGTCACTGCTCACCAGTTAAAGGATGTATGACATGAGCGGGAAGAAAAAGGTTTGCCTCATCCAAAGCAAACCTGGATTCAGACCTAATTTTGTGCAACCAGAGCTAATTTTTTTCCAAAACAAGCCTGAACTGCTGAAGTTCAGGAGTGGTAATGCTTCTGAACTGAAGAGCAATGGAGAATGCACTCCGTGGTTATTTTAGTGACTTTGTGTGCATGCTTACAGCTCCATTCACGAGAAATTAGTAGCTACAGAGAGGCATGAAGATCAAGCAACCTTTCTGCTTTCCAGTGTGTCCTACAGTGCCCCTTTGGGATGGGAGGGGAGGACGGATGCTCAGTTATTGCACTCAACTAAAATTTAATTCAGAGAAATGCTAGGTATAGGTTCAACTGTAAACATACATGTAAGAGGTTTGCAGTTACACAATCAATGAGCTTTCATCTAGCATCAAGGAGAACTGAAGTGAAGGAGGCAGCTAATCAAAAGCAAGCCTTGCTTGCATTCAGGAAGCAGAGAAGTGGGGAGGTTACAAAGAGATTTTCAGTTTGCCTGGCCTGATGTTTTTACTTCATTCTGAAATGAAACCCTGTAAATTAGTGTTTGTTCTCCTACATTTCTGGGGCTCATGCTTGCTATTTAAAAGATTCCCCAAGGAGCTGCTGGGCAATATATAATTGACATCTAATTTTAATCTGCTCCCTCAGATCTGTCAGAATTTCCCAAATACTTTTTTTAGTTTGAAAAAGTTCTACCAGTGTAATGTAACAGTTGCATCAGAAGCTTTGAGAGGTGGTGACATTTGGCTGGGGAGAGGTGCAGAGAGGAACAAGTTGTTGGAGATGAGAAGAGCCCACCAATGCAGCAGTAGCGTGCAATGCCAGTGTAGGGCACATTAAAGGTCCACCACTTGTAGCGATCTATCATGTTTCCTTACTTTTCATGCCACTTGCAAGTGCAGGACTCTCTTTCCAGGTGTGTGGTATGGCTTTCCCACCAATATCATAGATGAGATCCTGTAAGGCATACATGGGCAGAGCAGCTATCTGCTTCCACAAGACACATATGAGCAGAAGTCTCCTTTTAACTCCAGTATGGCAAAGATTTCACCCAGGCAGATCTGCAATTCCTCTTACATGTAGGCAGTAAAGCCATCTCCTGCTCCTCTCAGCTTCTTGTAAGCTCAGAATGACAACTGAGTTCTCGACCTTCAGTCTGCAAATAAGAAGTGAAAAGTAGGTGACAATAAGCAGAATTGGTTGTCAAACCTTTGTACTAGAACATTTCCTAAAATAGGATATATCTTATCGTAGAATGAATCACAGAATCATAGAATGGCTTGGGTTGGAAGGGACCTCAAAGATCATCTAGTTCCAACCCCCCTGCCGTGGACAGGGCTGCCAGCCACTAGTTCACTAGATCAAACTGCCCAGGAACCCATCCAGCCTGGCCTTGAACACAGCCAGGGATAGGGCAGCCACAGCTTCTCTGGGCAGCCTGTTCCAGCACCTCACCACTCTCTCAGGGAAGAATTTCTTCCTGATGTCCAACCTAAACCTCCCTTCTTTCAGTTTTAGCCCATTCCCCCATGTTCTACCATTATCTCCCTATCTTCAGAAATAAAAGGTTCCTCAGAAAACAGAAACCTTCCTACCAAAGGTACTCTTCAATATCACTAAAAAAAAATAAAAAAAATCACTGCTGTTCAATATCACTAAACAATGCCTTGAGATCAGCAAAGTTCAATATTTTTCAAATTAGCCAGCAGAAGTAATCCCTGTTCTTACAGACCTACAGCCAGATAATAGAAAAGTGTAGAGAGGATGAAGCTATGCTCTTCTAAGAGACAATGATAGGACAAAAGGCAATGGGCTCAAGTTGCATCATAGGAATCTCCATTCAGATACATAAAATATTTGAATTTTTTTTTAAACCACAGCAATGGTCAAACATTTGAACTGGGACACAAATAAATTATGAAATCTCTATCCCTGGAGATTTCACAACTCAACTGGACTTGGCTGGATTTCCTGCTCTACATGGACCCATTCTGAGTGGGAGGTCAGACTATATGACCTCCACACAGCCCTTCTAACATAAAATGTTCTGTGATCCTGTGAATCCTAGAGTCATATTCTTTGAAGTCATGGCTTTGCTTTTTTTTTTCTTGCAGCAATGTAACATGGCGGTTTGCAACTTGAAATATAAACCTTTTAGTTACTCTTAGCAAGGAGCTGTGGAAGCACCTGATTATTCTGTATCAGAGCACTACTAATTCTTTTATGTGCATCACTATACTATAGGTGTATCCTGTATTGCTGTGTAGTCTGTGGAAATACATTTCCTACCCAAATTACTCCTATTTTAAGTAATGGAAGATAACAAGAAAGAATCAAATTTTCTATAACGTGCAGCATGTAAACAGGGCTATAATCTCAGTCTACATTGTCTGCGTTTTACATATTTAAAAGCAGAATATGCAGAAATCAGATATAACATTATTATATATAATGATATATAAACACAACTGAACATGTCAGACCCAAAAAATTATCCCTTATTATTACATTTACTTTAGGCAAAGCACTGAGAATCTTCCACAAATTTTCAAGTTTTAAAAGCCAATTTATGCAAGTTACTCTGTAAAAAATCAGTAAAGCTGGTAAAAATGTTGCTGAAAAGGAAGTGAATATGCATTTTTTCCCTTTCCCTGAATGGAAGCCACTCTTCCTGAGGAAAGGAAAGCATGGAGGTGAGCCAGGCTTGAGGATCCTGCTGCTCCTGAGACGGCTGTGCCTGGTGATGTTAATAAATGTATCTCCCTTCTCTATCTCCTTCCTCCCTCTAATAGAAGCCATATGCCTGCACACTCTGCCTCCTCTTTGACTGGAAAACAGGGCACTCTCCTTGACTCTAGACAGATAAAATAGGCTCCTTTTGTACTGGTAACCTTCCCATATAAGACTTTCATGTCATCAAAAACTGCCTCTTTTAGCCAGCTCTAGGCCTGGTGCCATAAATTTAAATGTGCCATTTTGACCTTTATTCCCTTTTAATGACAGAAGTCTAAATTTATGACACACCACTTCATAAGAGGCTTACACTGAGTAAGAGAGCTGCCTGCAAGGCTGTCCATGCACCCTCTCCTCACTGGAAATTAAAGGTGCTCACCTAGATGTCCACAAGTACCACAGATGATGTCTCCTGCTGCTTCTGTATATGACCAGCCAAGCCCAATGTTGTACCTCCTGGCCAGAAACTGTGCTGGATTCTTGGGAGGGAAAGCCCGGGATAGGGTATGCAAGGACTTATCTCCTTTGTTGTGGCGGTTTAACCCACGATAGCTCCCAACAGTCACTCACTTACCCCCCAGGCCGCAGAAGCCTGGGCCTGCCAGCGTACTGCCAGCAGCCGGTATCAGGGAGGAGGAGGGAAGTGAGAGGAAAAAAGGTAGAACCTGAGAGTTAAGATAAAAACTAGTTTACTAAAATAGCTAAGGAACAAAAGATAATAAAAATGCAAAAGGGATGTAAGGGTAATAATACTGGTAATTGGAATAAAACAGTGACTTACAAGAAGGCGATTTCTCACACACACAGAAGCCCAACCCGGAAAGCCAGAAGAAGTGCCACGCCAGCCCCGGTTTCCCCCATTCCCCGGAAAATAGGGGGAGGGCCATGACACGATGTGTATGGTATGGAATACTTCATAGGTCAATTTAAGTTAGATGTCTTAACTCCACTTTCCACCTCCACAACTTCCTAATCCCTTCTCGTTCAGCATTCGCAGATTCAACTATGATAGAAACCACGACATTGTGTATTAAAAAAAAAAAAAAGAATACTGAAGAGACAACCTCTGTAAAGAGACACTCGTTAAGGTTCGCCACTTGTCCAGTCCTATGTTTCAATACAGAGAGGCATGTAGCTCAGCTCTGCTCCCCTGGGAGGGAGCTGTAGTCTGCCGTGAGGCCTCCCCTCAGCCTCCTCTGCTCTGGGCTGAACAAACCAAGGGACCTCAGCTGCTGCTCACACACCTTGCGCTCCAGACCCTTTCCCATCTTCGTAGCCCTCCTTTGGTTGCTCTCTAATAGCTTTATGTCCTTCTGATACTATGGCACCCAAATCTGCACCCAGTGTTCGAGATGAGGCCACACCAGTGCAGAGCATAGCTGGACAATCACTTCACTTGACCAGTTAGCAGGGCTGTGCTTATATTTGCAACAGGGTTAGCTATAGTGATGGCCCTGGATCCCTAGCCATAATACTGCTTCTATTTTGCTATCTGAATGAGGGATGGAAGCACTGATTGATATTCAGATTATCTGCATTGGATTCCAAAATTTAGGTCAAATTTATTGCCTAGATCAAAGAGCAGTGCTCAGACTGCCATCCAGAGAGATCTAGACAGGCTGGAGCAGCGGGCCCAGGCGAACCTCATGAGCTTCAACAAAGAAAAATACAAGGTCTTGCATCTAAGTCACTGCAACCCCCACTATCAGTACAAGCTGGGGGATGGAAGGATTGAGTCCCTGCCAAAAGGGACTTGGGGGTACTGGTGGGAGACAAGCTGGACATGAGTCAGCAGTGTGCCCTCACAGCCCAGAAAGCCAACTGTATCCTGGGCTGCATTAAAAATTTATCGCCAGCAGGGCAAAGGAAGTGATCCTGCCCCTCTGCTCTGTGCTGGTGAGACCCCACCTGGAGTGCTGCATCCAGATGGGGAGTGCTCAGGACAGGAGGGACATGGAGCTGTTGGAGTGCATCCAGAGGAGGGCCACAAAAATGATCCAAGGGATGGAACACCTCCCTGTGAGGACAGGCTGAGACAGTTGGTGCTGCTCATTCTGGAGAAGGCTCCAGGGTGACCTGATAGCGGCCTTTCAATATCTAAAAGGGGGCTACAAGAAAGAAGGGGACAGACTCTTTAGCAGAGCCTGTCGTGATAGGACTAGGAGAAATGGTTTCAAATTCAGAGAGGGAAGATTTAGACTGGATATAAGGAAAAAGTTTTTTATGATAAGGGTGGTGAAGCACTGGACCATGTTGCCCAGAGAGGTGGTGGATGCCCCATCCCTGGAGACCTTCAAGGTCAGGCTGGACAGGGCTCTGAGCAACCTGATCCAGCTGTAGATGTCCCTGTGCACTGCAGGGGAGTTGGACTAAACGACCTTTTTAAAGGTCCTTTCCAACTCAAACAATTCTATGATTCTATGATCTGTGAAAAATATTTATGAAAACTTTTTTTTGTTTTACTATCTTGTTAGGAAAACTTCAGCTACATAAGGATAATGTTTCTGCCAGTTTAGCTTACTTCAGGCAGCACTTAGGAAGGGTCAGTGTGTCCCCTACTGTTTACTCCAGCAAGAACATAGTCATGTGGATGCATGGATTTAAATCACTTTATTGTGATGGCACTAATAACTCAGCTAGCTGTGGTAAAATTTTACTACAGAACATTTCTGGCTAATAAGTAAATCACATTAAGAAATTAAAATGTTAGAAGACCTTTAATAGCTCACTGGGGATACAGGAACTGGATGGGCAACAGGAGAATTATTGCTGCAGGCACCCTACTACTGTACCTTCTGAAATCAGTCAAAAAGTTTGCCTCTGGCTTTCCAGGGAATAGCAGAAGGTTCAGAATATTATCACATGTTAGTCTCCTGCTTGATAACCTCAGAATTTTCAGCAGCCTGCAAATGCTGCTTATCAACTTCTAACAAGAAACTTCAGTTCATAGTGACCAGGAATCATTTCTGGGAAATGTAAAGGCATATTCCAGCTCTAGCTGATGCTTGCTCCCACAAACAGATTGTTGAAAGGGTTGGGGAACTTTGTGACCAGTAATACTTAACATGTACATTACAATAGGGATAGTCAAATCTCTTCCTTCAAGCTATTTGTCTTGTTATCAGGAAGAAAACTCTTCCCTCTTATCACCGCACAACCGGCTATACATTAGGGATATTTTTCAGTATCTAGAAGAGAAATCTACTGCTAGGTTTGATGAACTGGTCAAGGATGCCAAAACCTATTCTTCCATTCGTCAACATACACTGCTGTAAGTTGTGTAAGAAGGCTTTACATCATTAATGAGAAAAATTAAGAAAACAAGACAGTCCTGCTAGGAAAGGCAGGCCTGGTGTCTCCTCTTACGGAAGACTATTCATTTGGCCCTGATACCGCAAAAAATCATCTGTCTTTTGAAAAATGAGATTGCACAGATTCTTGCTGGCAGCACACAGCAAAGCATTGCAATCTACTGTGTCATTCAGGAGCAAAAAAAATCTGACTGGTAGCAAAGGAATTTTCCTTTGTCTACTAGTGAAATGTTCTGCCACGACACTTGCAGTAGATTGCTCTATTATCAAAGTAAAAATTAATTCCTACACATTGTTAACAAAATAGCATGCCTTTTGTTTTGCTTACAAACTGCTAATTACATGATTCACAGGGAATTATTGTATATCACAGAGTCTTTCCTTTCTGTATAAAAATAGCTTTTCATTCACAGCGTTTATTTCCAGATTCCACATGTGAGTGCTCAAGTCACCAGATATTACTTAGCCCCAGTGCTAAGTAATGATTTATAAGCCCCCTGCTTTGCTGTGTTCTAAAATGCACTTAGATGGAGTATGAACAAAATTTGAAATTTGGTGTCTCAGCAACTTGGGCGGCAAAGGTAGAGTTGGACTCTGTCCATGACTTCCTCTGGGAGCACAAAGGTTTCCAAGCACCAGGGTCATGGTTCTGCTTCTGAGCAATTTGGTGTGCATGAGAATTTGAGATGAACCTGGATTGCCTAAAGGAGGTTGGGGCAGGTGAGGCAAGAGGAGTTAAAATGTCTAGAAAAGCAGGGGTAAAATTTAAATTCGCAGCAAAATCTACAGATCGTTCTTAACAGAAAACTACAGAATTTCAGAGAAACTCTACACCTCAGGACCTGCAGCAAAAATACGCTAGCATGGCAATGGTGCAGTACTCAGCAGCATGCTAAAAATGCCATTCCACTTCTATCACCACTCCAACACACTACGACACATCATTGTGAAGAATTAGAAAACCTACAGTGCAATCCATACTAGCCATGAATCACACTGCTGATAAGTAAACATCATTCTGTATCCAGCCCCTTGACAACTCTCCTTCTCTGAAGAGCAAAAGGGAATTTTCATCAGTATTTCCGACAAAAATATAAAATCTGTTTCTGCATAATCTAAGATTTTCTGAGAAGATTTTCATTTCTCACTGAGACCATGGATGTTGAACATGTTGTTTTGAAATCTTTGGCTGCCTGAGCTGCTGAAGTATTTCTTGAAAGATGCAGTGCAGCCGATTTACCCTGTGGGCTGGATTATAGTGTTCATAATTTAGCAATGTCTGGAGCACAATGACACATCCCAGGACATGGATCTAAAGGAATCAAAACTCTTGACCACCATATATTTTCCCCTGGAAAGTGCCGCAACCTGATCCACCAATGAAAATAAATGCCAAACAATCAAATATCAATATCAATAACATGATTTCCAATAAAAAATATCAAAATATTTGCATTCCCAGTGGAACTGATAGAAGTCCACTGACCGAAACAAAGGAGGGATTTACTGAGGAAACAAAACAACATCAAGTTCAAACAAAAGCAACTCACTAACGAACCATTTCACTTCAGTGAGCTGATGCAGAGAAATGTGTATTATAAGCAGCTGGAAATGTTTTGCCAAAGTTATCACAGCACAGGATGAGGTGCCATGAGTGAAGTGAGTACTCTGAGTCTAAAGAGGCAGAGGAGAGACTGAAGCAGCCACTTTCTTCTTCAGTATCCAAACTGCGATCAAAGTCTTTCATTTGGAAAATGATGAGATAAAATTGAATCAAGTCTGAGGCAAAGGAGAGAGTTGGCAGGAAATCAAGTCTGGGCAATAACGACAAATGGTCACAGAAGATAATTGCACAGACAGTGATCTGTATCCTCATCCAGGAAGATGAGGATATCTGATGTATTGTCTACCTCTGACAGACCCAAAAGAGCTGTCCTTTATACATTATGGCAAAATGCGTCAGTTCCCATGTCAATAAAGTACAAGTGTTGGAAGGAACAGAATCTTTCCGACCTCTCTTTCTTATGAACCATCATAGCAATATATTGGTCATATATATACATTTGCAAACTTCATTGGCTTAAGCCACAAAACAAACCCAAGAGATAATAGTAAATATTTTTGCTGTCATTCCACAAGTGTAATTAGAGCTAAGTTAGGATGATCGATGTCTTCCAGATACAACAATTTTAGGGGAATCTGGACAAGATCTGAGTGGTCTTTAGACAGCAGAAGTCAGCTAAGATGAATCCCACTCCATGGTAACAATAGGAAGTGAGAATGTCAGAAAACCTGAAGGATATCCATAGGAACAGACTGCCTGCACCAAGTTATGGGATTTTTTTTATCATCACTGCAGTCCTGGAAGGCCTTAACAAGTCCACCATTAAGATGAACATCACATAAAGGAAGCTCGGTATAAATAAGGAAAGAAAAGTGAAAAGAGTGAGATTTGTTACATCTGCATTTGAAGAAGGATTAAAACAAATGCTCAGATATCTCCATTTCAGTGGCTATATTCATACAGTTGCTATCTAGGTATCTAGAATAATTTAAGCCACCCTAAGGGACTTTACCTGCTGGTTACCTTCTGTTGTTTGTTCAGAAAGGCACAGGCATCCCCTAGGTCCTGTGTCATATTTGTCAAGCCCATGCAGATGTCTCAGATACCCTAGAGCCCCTCAGAGACTATAAATATCTATGGGCAGGCAACTGAATGGAGCTTTGGGTCTTTAATTCCCCAACTAAAGAGTGGTTCAGCTGGCCAGCTACTGAGTGTCTGCTTTGAGGTGAGCTGCCTTGTACTCCAGGATCCACTGGCATATTGACTAGGGTCAGGGTTCAGTTAATCAGGAGGTCATCTGCCAGCTGATGTTCACTTAGGTGTCTGAGGCGCGTCCTGATACGATGCAGCATTCACGCATTTCTGGAACAGCAGCTGGTGGGATAGGTGGGACATCTGCATGCCTACATGCGACCAGCTGAGCTGAATTCATGATTCTCCGTGGGTGCTTGGAGATTGTGCTGACATGCACTTACCTAACAATACCTTACTACAAGTGTCTAACTTTAGAGCTATACCCCACCCAAAGAGCCCTGTTTAGTTTCTAGCAATCAGCAGTTAGTGCCATATGAGACATCCCCTGCAACCTGGCCTCCATCTGCCACTCTAGAAAGATGTGTCTCCTGTTGGCCTCATGTCATCCCTGCCAACCCCATGCAGATGTCTCAGGCCCTGAGAACATCTCAAATTATACTTAAAGCCTCCATCTGGTTAGCTGCGTTGAGGTAATGCCTGCAATATGGTTGCCTACACTAAAACCTACACCAACAGTGCTAATGATTCAAAGTATCTTTTATAACCAATGGAAGACAGGTTGGTTTCAGGATACATTCCAGTTGGCTTATTTTAGAGATTTACTTTAAAATGAGAAAATCCATAACTAGAGAGGCCAATTTGTCTCCATTCATGATGAACGGAAGAGAACTAGCTCAGAAGCAGACACCTACATTTAGTCAGCTGAATCACACCTCCCAGGAGTTACCAAAGTATAGGATACTGCAAGGTGAGTTTGGATCCAGTGCGGTGACACAGCTACATCAGGGACATTTCATGGGCTCCTGAGAGTCCTAGTCAAGCAGCATGACTGTCAGTGGCTGGGCTTTAGTTATGAGGAAAGTTCAAATTGAAACCTCAGGGCAAGAGGTTTATCGTGATGAGTTTTAACATACATTTGTGGTGGAGTAAGAGAATAATTAGAGCTGTGTACGCTTCAGTATACAGTCAGCTGAGGTACAGCAACTGTGTGCCTGAGCCCAGAGTGCAATTCTTGCTTTAACCCACCACCAGTGTTTTCTGATAATATTGCTAAGCTTTTCCAAGAGGTGCCATGGTAACCGGCACCTTGGAATTACTTCACAGATTATATAGTGTGCTATGCAAAGTGGCCTGGCAGGTTTTCTGCTTTTAATATTCATAGGATTATCTCCGAGGTTGCCCATATATTTTCAAATCCTTAAATCCCTTGACACCTGGACACTTTGTATGTAGCTCCAAATACACCATAATTTTGCTCCCAGACTTCAGAAAATCATTTAAAAGTAGAGCAGGCATGAACAGCAGAAGGCACTTCTACCAGTTCCTCTGGCAGAGAGGTTATGAGAGGAGTACAGATGAGGATAAACGAGAAAAATAAGCAGGAGCTCCACAAAATAAAGTTTGGCTAACTGAGGCAGCAAGTCAGCAAAGGATATAGTTTGTGGCTTATTATGAGAATAATGAATGCTATTTCTAGCTGCGTTTAATTTAGGTAGGTTTAAAGGTTTATGCTGTGCATTCAGAGAGACCACTTCCCATCTTGCCATCATGCCCTGTCCCCCCTTTCACTTCCTCCTTGGACTGCACTCTTCCTCTGCTGCTTTTCATTCATGTCTAGGTTCAGAGAGCATGGAAAAAAGTCCCAATAAATTAGACAAAACAGGAGGCTGGTACAAAAGCAATGATGATTTATACAAGCCGGACAAATAGATACTTGGATACCATGGAGATTAGCACTGTGAAAGGGAAAAAAAAAAAAAATCTTTTTCTTCCCTCTTATATCTGATTTGTGAATTGCCTGGGGAATATGCATTTTGCAAATGCACATATCATATGGACAGGTGAGGGCAGAGTCATGGTTGTTCTGAAATCCCTAGTGCTCTCCTGAATTATGATCAGTATGGAAACTCAGAATAATCTCAGTCACCCCCACTTCCACCTTTATTAAGAGTCACAAGCACAGTTCCTGAGTGATGAGCAAATTTCCTGCATCAAATGTCTTCAGTTTTCCAGACCTGCACGGAAAGAGTAAATACTCTAATTTGTTAAGTGTTAAGCCTCAGCTCTGGCGCAGTTACCGTCCCCATTGGTTCCTGCTCCCACAGTCATCGCTTTACCTACCTATCTGCTGCATCAGCGACTTGGAACCACCTCCCAGATCTTCCTGTCTACCCTCTACACTTGTGCAACATAACAGTAGATGTTGAAAAAAGCACAAGACAGCAGATAGACAGGTCAGATCTAAATGGTTTGTCTTTCAACGGTTTTTGCTTTCCTCATGCCCATTTTCTAGCTGTATGTATTCTTGCAAGGCATGACTTACATTTTCAATTTTCACAGTATTGACAAGCAGTTTCTGAAACACCAGATTATGCAAAGTCCATGCACAGGTAACTCTGGTAATGGCAAAAGGATTATATAAAAAAAAAAAAAAAAATTAAACACTGAGTAAGAAAATAGCTCCTGGTTAAAAATCTGAACTTCTCACTGGCTTTAGTGCAAACATTTCCCCTTCCCCAGTATTTGGATCATCTACCTCCCTTTACAAGTATTTTTTACAGTTAAACTGTCCCCAAAGGCACAAAACATGGCAATGATTTATACATCTGTGCATGTGTATCTGTATAT
The DNA here is from genome assembly GCA_013399715.1 of Alectura lathami. NCBI lineage: Eukaryota > Metazoa > Chordata > Aves > Galliformes > Megapodiidae > Alectura > Alectura lathami. The sequence goes on along the minus strand of VXAV01006891.1, from coordinate 92,765 downwards.
ATAACCACTCTCTACGTATACATGTTTGTTGGTAGAAGGAATCAGAAGAGTTCTGAAGATCTTTTCCAGAACTATTTTCCTGTGATTCAGTGAGACTCTACATATAATATACTTTTTTTTTTGCAGTACTGCGTGTGTTTAAAGTTATGATTAATCTTTTTGTTCCAGTTCATTCAGTATTTAGAGCATTTTCTTTTTCCTAAATAAACAAACTGAAGGCAATGCAATGTGCTATACATAGATACATATATATATTCTCCCACATCCTGTAATACATTTCTATTTCTGAGCTATATCACGATAACCTACTAGAATCAATGGAAAAACATCCTAGCTTGAATCACGTGAGGCTCCTCCAAAATCTAAATCAAGGCACATACCTGAACACTACTTTGGAGGACATGAACCAATTGATGGCAATGATTCTCAGCTGCACCTGCAATGTCCCGGCTAAAGGTGCTGTACCATTAAAGGAAAGCTGGTCAGAAGCCAACTGAGAGTCTTTTACCAACAACAGCAAAGGAGATGAGATGCTCGTCTTGCAAAACAAGCTAGAAGAACATCTCAAGACGAACATCAATTGTAAATAAGTTAGTCTTTTTGAGCACCTCTTACAATTTAATCTTTACTAGACACAGAAGATCCTGGTTTTCAAAATGCAGTCCATGAACGACTGCTGAAGAGTGTGAGGAAGGCACTAAATCAGGCAGGCACCTTGGCAGATTGGTTAGTTTGTTCTCCCAAAATACAAATACAAAAATTCAGGTGGTTCACAAATCAAAAGGGTGCATAGATTTACTTCTAAACTGACAGATTCAGCTTACTTCTGCAGAAGTGTGCCCTGTGTGCTTTCCTCCTCACAACAGTTTAAGAGACCAGGTTCAAGCCACAATACAACACTGCAAAGTAGTTCTGGTGGTACATAGACTAAAAACATGGAAAGACAAAAAATGCTGACCACTCCAGCTTCAAAACTGACAGTAGGCATGACAAAAAGATCCTGAGAGTCTTGTATGGCATTTTCTAGGCTACCAGATGTTGCCAACATATCAGAACTGTGAAGAAATTCCAGTTTGATAAGAAGAGGCTAATTAGGTCCCTGTTTTCACTGAGTATCTCCAGCTGCCTCCAAAAGAAATGGCTTGCTTAGAGAACAACTTCTCTAAACATCCTTGTCTTGAGGTTTATCTCCCCATGAAAAGTGCAATGTTTTACACTAAAGCTATTTAAAAACAATGTAGTGCTCTTATATTTTGTTAAGCAGAGTTATACTGGTTTAATTTCAGTTAGTAAGTACTTGACTAAATCAGTGTAATCTGTTCTTCTGTTTAATGACTTCATTCCTATTAAAAACATGCTTTTCTTAAGTTCATGGAAGTTTCTTGTATATGTCAGACCTTCGAGACTCTACAGGGCTCTAAGATGCACAAAGGAAAGGTAACTCTTATCTTTAATTCCTGATTTTCCGCAGTAAGTTACCCAACAGCACATTGTTCCATCTTATGTAGCACTATTTCTGCAGTCTTTGTGCATCTCACAGCACATCTGGGAAGCAGAGAGCAATTTTATTTCTCATTTACCTACAGAGAACTGCGCTGGAGATTAGCACCAAGCCCATACTGTATCAGAGTCCTGCACTCAGCTCACCAGCCACTAACCCATGAACCACTCCTCTCACCATACAGCTCTCTACCCATCCCTATAACGCACTTGGTACAGCCATAAAGAAGGCACAGAGTCTCTGACACCCACAGATCCGCTCTCCCCCAGGACTGAGAACAGACTAGAGCATTCCTGAAGGAACTGGCTAATGTGGTTGCCAAGACACTCGCCATCATGTTTGAAAAGCCACAGCTGTCAGGTGAAGTCTCCAGTGACCAGAAAAAGGGAAACATCACTCCCATTTTTAAGAAAGGGAAAAAGAAAGACCCGGGGAACTACAGGCCGGTGAGCCTCACGTCTGTGCCTGGGAAGATCATGGAGCGGATCCTCCAGGAAACTATGTTAAGGCAAGTGTGACATGAGGAGATGATCTGAGACAGCCAGCATGGCTTCACCAAGGGCAGGTCATCCCAGACCAGTATGGTGGCCTTCTGTGATGGAGTGACAGCACCTATGGACAAAGGAAGAGCAAAAGATGTCATCTACCTGGGCTTCTGCAAGGCCTTTGACATGGTCCCTCATCACATCCTTCTCTCTAAATTGGAGAGGGATGGATTTGATGGGTGGACTATTCAGTGTATAATGAATTGGCTGGATGGTCACAGCCAGAGGGTGGTGGTCAACAGCTCTTTGTTCAGGTGAAGGCCGGTCATGAGTGGTGTTCCCCCAGGGGTCTGTCTTGGAACCAGTGCTCTTCAACATCTTTATCAATGACATAGATGGTGAGATTGAGTGCCCCCTCAGCAAGTTTGCTGGTGACCACTCACCAAGCTGAGTGGTGCAGTTGATAGACTAGAAGGAAGGGATGCCATCCAGAGGGACATGGACAGGCTTGAAAAGCAGGACCATGAGAACCTGGTAAGGTTCAACAAGGCCAAGTGTTGCACTTGGGTCGGGGCAATCCCAGGTGTGTGTACAGACTGGGAGAAGAACTCCTCGAGAGCAGCCCTGCGGAGAAGGACTTGGAGGATCTGCTGAATGAAAAGCTTGATGCAAGCCAACAGGGTGTGCTTGCAGCTTGGAAGACCAGCTGTATCCTGGGCTGCAGCAAAAAAGGGGTGGCCAGCAGCATGATGGAGGTGATCATTAGGTCCTTTCTGGAGTACTGTATCCAGGCCTGGGAACCCCAGCACAAGAAGGACATGGAGATATTGGAGTGGGTCCAGAGGAGGCCACAAAGATGATCAGAGCCTGGAGCACCTTTCCTGTGAAGAAAGGTTGAGGGAGCTGGCCTCGTTCTGCTTGGAGAAGAGAAGGCTCTGGAGAATCCTCCTTGCATCTTCCCAGTACCTAAAGGGAGCTTAAAAACAGGAGGGATAGTGACTTTCTGCATGGCCTCACAGGCCATGATAGGGGAATGCTTTTAATCCCAGAGGGCAGATTTAGATTAGATACTAGGATGACTTTTTTCACTCAGAGGGTGGTGAGGCACTGGAACAGGCTGCCCAGGGAAGCTGTGGATGCCCCATCCCTGGAGGTGTTCAAGGCCAGGTTGGATGGGGCCCTGGGCAGCCTGATCTAGTGGGTGGCAACAGTGTCTATGCCAGGGAGGCTGGAGCTATATCATCTTTAAGGTCCATTCCAACCCAAGCAATTCTCTGATTCTATAATTCTATGATTCATCCCATGCTTCCCCCATCCACCTCCATCCATCCTCCCTCCATCTTCCGAGGAAGGAAAAAGGCTATGACATCTCTGGGTCTTCGTCTGACATGCAGTTTTGGGACCATCCCAAGGACCTGGAAGAAGACAGATACTCTTGGACACTGACAGTTTGGGTATAACCTAGAATCACTTATGCAAACCTATTTTTGGCACAGTTTCACCCATCTACACAATGCTGCATTAAGTCAGATGCAGGAGCTGATGTTTCAGGGGGCCTAAGTGCTAATGCAGTCTGAGTGGTGAGATCTTCTCCTGTGGCTGCCAAAGGGGCTAAGTGAAAACCACCACAGCAGAAGAAATACATTGAGTGCAGCAGGGAGCAGGAAAGATGAAGTTGAAAATGAGAGGAAATGCTCCAGTGCCAGATTTTAAATTGCACACAGAACATTTACTCTCCCTCTTTCTTTTTTTGAGATCTCAAAGAAAATCACACTTGTTTTTTTGTTGTTTTTTTTTGAGAAGCGTTATACATGAAACGAGGTATGACCTACTGATTTTCACAACTGTCCACAGTCTATACATATATAGTCATATATATACACACACATATACGTATACATGTCATGTATGTTAGGGAGACCTCTTGCTGGTATTTGCAGTTAAAACTAATGTGTAACAGTGTGAAGCAATAAAGTTTTCATCTGGAGATGCAGTCAGGAGAGAAAACGAAAAGGGGGAATCTGTAGGCAGATTTCTGACAAAACCTGCTGTTTATATCCAGGCAAGGCTAGGCGATGATTGCCAAGATTTCTGCAAGATTTTCCAAACTTGGTGCCCACAATTTGGCTCCCACATCCATCGCTTGGCACCTTTTTGGAAGCACGGTGCAATCTGGCCGCATTCCCTGAGATGTGCAGGGTTGAGGTATCTGACCCTGCTGGAAACCTCCCCGGACACGCGTGTCCCCTCTGTCACTGTCTCACGCAGATGTGCTTCATTTGGGCGTTGGGGCAGATGGCATGAATTCATTTACTTCTACAACATAAACAGAGCAAAACTCAAAATGCGAGGCACAAGATGAGGCTGTACACTGCGTCCTGATCGAAACATCCACATAAACACAGCTCAGTCCTGCAGGATGCTACCAGATGGAGACTATGGTAATTTTAAAGAAAAAAAAAAAAAACAAATAGCATTTTGCAAGCGGGATGTGTACATTTAAGTTTTCATTTGGCAGAGCAACAGATCTTATCTGTCTAAAACACTCCACCTAGAGTGGCACTCCTCAAAAATAAGCCTTTGCTTCTACCTCCCCACTGCCCACTTTTTCACTGGAGCTTACAGTTCGCGTGGGGTTTGGGGCAGTGGAGTGCACCTCCTGCAATATGCAGAAGAGGAGAAAAAAGTTTCCAGCAAAAAAAGGAAATTCAAGGAGGCTGACAGGAATGTGCGGGCATAACACTCCGAGATACGCTCCCACCTAGCTAACCCGGTGTTTTTCAGGTCTGGTCCTGTTCAATTCGTAACGTTTCTGTTTCTGTATATAAGACAGATCTCCTCTGCCACCAAGTTTTCCTGAATAAGTTGTTCACAGTGGATCACATCCATCTGCATATAACAGACATGCATTTCTGTAATTTAATGGAAGTATTTTTCTCCCAAATGCTAAAAAGCAAAAACCAAAATCAACATGAAGATTATTTCTATAATCAGGTGCTCAGGAGTGTCTCAGGCGGTACATTACATACCTGGAGAGACAGGTAGCAGCAGCCACAGTTGTCCAGATTCCATACTCACAGCAATGACTTCAGGCTTGAATCTCCTGGCCATTCTACACACCTAGCCTTTGGGTCCAGCTGTGCCCACATCCTGTGTGCTCTGGCCAGGCCTCCAAGGGAGGCATCAGCAATGATCATCTGTAGCTGGTCCGTCCCTGCTGAGAGCCCAACACACACACTCAGTGCCAGATCACAGCCTGTCCCCACAACCTTACAGCAGATCGCCCACAGAGTGCCTCCTCAGACCTGCATGATGCTCAGCCTCCTGGCAGAGAGGGTGGTGCCACCATCACAAACACACGGTTCACCGTCTCCGGGGCGCACTGGCTTTAGGGGACTTTTGTGCACTTCTTTTGTATATGGTCAGAGTAGAGGACATGCAGAATACAGTTCAGGCAGACCACTGGCAAGCAGCCATCTCTGTAAGGACACTGCAGGTTGGATACGGTACTCAAAAATCCAGGGAGCAATCCCATAGGACCAAGGGAAGTGGGGTGGTGAAGAGAAGAGGCACCACTGCCTTGGGCAGGAGATGCTTCAAGGAGTCCTCAAGTCCTCAGCAAGTGTATAATTTAAGAAATAAAAACCTGGTCAGCCTGGTAAGGAAATATTCCACATGACACAGCAAAATGGTCTGCTGGAAAAAAAAAAAAAAAGACCATGAAAAGAAAAGACACTCAGAGACTGGTATGCACCAAATGGAGACACAAGGTAGTCTGTGACTCAGGTCCTAGTGTGTAGTCAGCCAATATGTCAAAATATTTTGGGGACCTGAACTCAGGTTTACACCATGTGTGACCTTCCTCTCTGAGTCATAAAAAATCACCATGGCTCATGTCACAGCTATCTCCTTCCAAGTTGCTCAGACCTCTTCTGGAGATCTACGTCACCCTGAGAATCACCACACCTGAGAACCACAGAGCCTCCATTGCTCTAAACCCCACAAGCACCCAAAACCCCAGTGCAGAAACAAACTTGTCTCTCTCTCACATACACTTTCATGCCCAGTGTGACAGCTGTGTGGCTGGGCATACCTGACAGGCCACACTGCTCCTCACAATGTGCAGTGCTTATCCAGCCCCCTGACTGCACCCAGAGTAATGGCTATGACAAAACGACGCTCATGGGTGCCCCTAGCCAGCTTCCGCAGCTTTACAGGAAGAGAAAGCAGTGTTGCTGCCTTCAGATATGAAATAGCCCAAACAAGATCCAGCCTTGGGCCTCTAGTGGTATGACTGCATGGAGTTAAGCTATGATCAGAAGTGCAAAGGCAGTGCCTGATCCAAAAGTTTCTGAGTTTAGGCAAGAATTGATAAGACATCGTCATTCATATACTATGCTGGGTGTTCAATAAGACAACAAGGAAAAGCCCTTCTCCACCAGGGTTTTGACCCACAAAGTCCATGGCTACTTCTCCTTCCTTCCCTACATTTTGAGCCTGCCACAAGGCGGTAAAGGCATTGTACCAGTGTTGCAGAAGATACGCGTTGAGCTGCAAAGCTTTCAAGGTGCATGAAGAAACTCAACTGGGCAAGCAGGTTTGCAAAGCTGGGATTTGCAGAAATAATTTGTTAGGAAAAGTAGAAAAATTAAAATGCTTTCTACTTTTCACAGAATCATAGAATGGCTTGGGTCGGAAGGGACCTCAAAGATCATCTAGTTCCAACCCCCCTGCCGTGGACAGGGCTGCCAACCACTAGCTCTCTAGAACAAACTGCCCAGGAACCCATCCGGCCTGGCCTTGAACACAGCCAGGGATGGGGCAGCCACAGCTTCTCTGGGCAGCCTGTTCTAGCGCCTCACCACTCTCTCAGTGAAGAGAAAGTTTATTTTCCGTGTTTATTTCCCATGCTGCACGCATTGGTATAGAGGCACTTCAGCTGAGCTATTGGCCTCGTTACCTTCTTGGAGGAGCCCTCCCGAATACCTGTGGGACAGATCTGGGGTTTTCCCCCACTGCTGCCCAAGGTGACAGAGTTCCCTCGCTCTTCTCCGTCACCCAGTGCATCCCCTTCCCCTATCGTATCTAGTTTAAAGCCCTGTTAATCAGCCCAGCCAGCTTGCTCCCTAGAATATTCTTGGCCCTTCTAGTCAGTCGCATCCCATCTGATGTCAGCATTCCCCATTTCTCAAAGCTATGTCCCAGATCATAGAGCCCAAAGCCCTGGGTGCGGCACCATCCCCGCAGCCATTCATTCAAGCTATCTGTTCTCCTCCTTCTGTCTGGGTCCAAGTCTTCAACCAAGAGGACAGAGGACAATGCTACTTGCGCTCCCGATCCTTTAAGCAATCTCCCCAGACCCTTAAAGTCCCTCTTGATTGTCGTTGGGCTTCTTTTACCTACCTCATATTTGCCAATGTTAAAAGCTAGTAATGGGTGATAATCGGAGGGTCTTAACAGGTGAGTGATGTTCCTAGTAACATCTCTCACTCGGACCCCAAGCTGAAAGCTGTATGAAACTGAAAAATGGAATGGACCTGAAACATGGAATTTACCTGAAGCTGTATGAAATGGAAACATGGAATGGACCTGCTGATTAATAAAATACCACAAAGTAACACTGAGGAGATTAAAGTCATTATTTGCCTCTGAATCCAAGCACAGCCCTTCCTATCACAACAGAGCACTTGGTCTGGGAGATGGGGCTGAAAGCAGATCTGTGCTGGCATGGGTCAGTCTGTGCTGGAGACTGCTTACAACCAAGCACGTTCATCACACTGGTCATTAAACATAACAATAGGGTCCCAACACAACTTCAAAAATCCCACCTGCTGAAATCTCCTCACCCTTCCTGGAGATCATCCCTAGTCTTCTCATCCCAGCATCTGCCCTTCACCTTCCTGCCATGAGTTTGGCAGCAGGCTGTGGCCTGGCTTTTCTGACCAGTTCCACTCTTTGCCCCTGCAGTTGTCTCTCCAGGTTCAATCCAAGCTCAGACAACCAGGTTTTGATCCAGTTTCCCACATATAAGAGCCGACTGTCATTTCTACATGCCTTGAGATACCTGAAGCATCCCAATAGGACTGGTATGTATGTTACAAGACCAAACAGAGGCTATTCTCTTCTCCAACGGCAGAGCAAGGCTGGAAAGCAGACTGCAAGGAACTCCAGTGGCATGGGATGCTCATGTTTAGGAAGCCAAATCACATCTCTTGTCTGTGTTGCTTACAACTGCAGCTTAGGCCCCAGCCACCTGAAGGCAGATGCATTTAAGCCCTTGAATCCAGAGGCAATCCCAGTCTTCTTTGAGCACCCCAGTTTCCCCATCTGTATGCTTAGGACAGTGAGACTCTATGTAGCACCCTGGGAAACGCAGATGAAAAAGATGTTAGTGGCCTGAAAGAAAGGTGGTCTTGGTCTAGGCTGTCTCACATTCCACCCACTGGCTCTGGGTTTCCCTCCTGTCACCCCGTGTCCCAGCACCAGCGAAGCCCATGTGAGTGCACAGGTCTGCTCCAAAGCCCTCTGGGCATTTAATGCTGGCCTGGAGCAGACAAAGGTGGTTGTGGATGAGGAAAATCATAAAGGGCTACCCTATTTATCAAGTAAGCAGGAGAAATGGTGTGATTCTTTGCACACACTGGAACAAAGTACGACATAGCCCATAGCATGTGGTTACCAGGGAGAATGTTAGCTGCTCAGCTATGAGTTAAATGATAATGAAGCTGCACTGAATTTCAGCACTATAAAATGGATTGCCTGTTGCCACTGCTGGCTTCGTAGCTGCTACCCTCTTCACCACAATGCTGCACCTTTTATTTTCTTCCCACTCCTTTTTTCTTCCATTATATTTCTGTTTATTAAGGGGAGCTGCCTTACACATCTTAAAAGCAGCAAAACAATCACATAGAGGGGTAGATGTTTCCTCTGTTTCCCTCTCCAAGCTGGACCTCTGAGCTGTCTACCCTTGCCTCTGTTACCCTCAGTGTCCCTTATTTTCCTTCTGAACTGGAAGAAAATGTCATCTTACTGCTATCATTATCGCTCCCCCAATAGGGTGGAAGATCTCTGCCTGCACCCATATTTCCTCTGTTCACCTAATCACAGTCAGAGAGCACCCTGCTTCTTCAGGTAAAGACTCAGACAGAAAAGTGACTCCTCCAGTCACTGGTTTAAAGCTCACAGCAGAGCAGATGCCACAGAGCATCTCCCCCTAAAACTGAAATCAGAATCTCCCTGAAATGGAAGCAACTTTAAAAGAAACTTTCTTTTGCCACTTTTTAAAATACATATACATATTCTGACATTTTTTGTCCAGCTGCATTAGCTCATTGTAATTCTAAAGGTCTGCAGCTTGAGAAGCCTGAGTTGCCTTTTTGACTCTGTGTGAAAGCAAAAATTGACATGGACAGCTCTAAAGCAGTGCTTCTGTGTAATGCTTTTGCCTGGCCATTCTCCACCCCAGAGGAAAATGCTTCTAAGCAAAGAGTGTTACAGCATGAGACACAAACTGTGATCTCTGGAATGAAATGTTACATTTTATTAACCTCAAACATAAAGTCTCCCTGTGCTGGCAAAGAAATGATAATGTTCTAACCAAAAGGAGTTTTTAATCATTGTTGTCAGAGAGGCAGTAGCTGTAGGAAGGTGAAATAACCTCCTAATAAAACTCCACTGGTGTTAACAAATTGTAAATTAGACACTGTAAGCACCTGCCCACTGCTGTAAGTTGTTTGCCTTTGAAACAGTCTGGACATTTTTCCTCTGGGTAAAAGGATAATGAGACTTCATTCTATAGCCTCATTAAAAGAAAAAGGAAGATCTAATAAAATAATTTCATGGAACCGGAGAGGAATGCCATGGCATGGCTGTGGGGCAGGAAGCTGGGAGGTGCAGTGGGTGCGGTACAGGTCACCTTCAGTAAGGACAGATCTCACTGTTCAGTGATGTGACACCAGCTGAGGCTGGGGACAGTGACAGCGAGCCACCCGTACAGCACAAGGGGAGGGCACAAGGATGCCCACCAAGCATGAGAAAAGGCTTAGGGACAGGAACCATCAGCACAGGAACAAAGCAAAGCCCCCACTGTGTGGATGTGCAGGGAGTGCTGTGGACAGACAGCCAAAGTGCAATGCTGGTAAAGGCAGGGGGCTTGACAGGCAAATAGGTTCCTTGAGTCATACTGCTGGGCTTCAGAGTACATTGCTGCAGATACTGCACCCAGAACATGACAGTAGACAAAAGAAAGTAAACAAAATATTGGGCTGAGTCAAAAACAGCAGAAAAATCTGTAAGTTCCTTTATATAACCTGATGTACAACCTCACCTGAAACACTGTTTTCTTCCATCTCTGCAATTGCAGAGGATACTGTGGGAAGCAGAGCAGAGCAACTGGGGACAAGCAGTGTAAATACTTAATGGCACATACTAAGAGCTGAGCAGATTGGGATGGTTGGGCTGGGAAGAAGTACACAACACGATGTAGATGAAATGATGACTCAGATGGAGCAGGTAAATTTATCTCAAATGTGCCACAGACTGGAAGAAGGGAATGTCTGATGACATTTATGGAGCACATGTGAGGAATGGGCTGATAGTAGTACAGAGCAAAATTAGCTACAACTAAGCATCCTGGGAACACCGGCTCATCATATACTATTAACCACACTAATATGTACACTTATATTCAATCACAATATTAAAAACAGAAGGCTAGAAAATAAAAGTAGAAAACAAATAGAAACAAAGTAAAAGTTTAAATAACTAATTAAAATGGAAGAAGAAAAGAAGAAAAAACACCTTACCCATTTAGGGTACAAGCCTCTTCCAGGGTGAAAAGATTTGGTGGAAATCAGTGTTTTGAGCAATTATTTTCATGTTTTCCTATAACGGAGTTCAGCAATAATCTTAAAGATAAATTTTCTTCCAGAAGAAAGTGATTACAACATGCAGGATCAGTGCTACTAAAATGCACCATCAAACCTGTCTATAGAATCTAGCGCTGGGTGGTTTGCTGCAGTGCACTGCTGTTAGAGGACATGGGTTTCGGTAGATGTTTTCCTGCTTTTAGTGCCTGAGTCTCTCTGACTACAACCACTTTCTACACAAGAGCAGATGCACACAGGATATCCAGAAAAGAACCTCTCATATAAGGTGATTTCTTCAACTGCAGTGAGATGTACTCAAAACAACAGGTGCAGAGCAATACCCAACTACCTGGAAGCTTAGCAAGAGCCAGTCTATCCAAACTGCTTCCCCAGGGCACCAGGGTTCCTAAAGACCTCCCACTTTGGCCTCTGCCAATTACTTCTCATGCAGAGATAGTGCTGCCCATCCTATGGTCAGAGTAACATCCATCCGCCTTGTCACAGCTGGGTTTCTGAGCTGTGACCTGTGTCTCTGCATTTCTCTGCACCCTTTTCAGCTCTTAGATGATGTCTTCCTGATTGTGTGGATGGGGTCACTTTGGAGAGCCACCAGACTGCAATTAACAGTCCCAACAGTAATAGCAAGAAAGCTAAAGGCAATTGCTGTTACAAAAGCAGCCTATCAGTATATCAAAGTGCAAGCAGCCACACTCATCAAAGCAACACGCAATCAAGATTCTGATGCATAATGAGCTGCTGCTCATGACTCAGCCATAGGCTCTCAGCCCACTGAAAATATGAAGTTAAAAGTGCTCATTTCAACCCCTGTGAAAGTGTTTTGTCACATAAAAGCAGGTGGTTTGTGTTAATGTAATTTATTTCACATTCACACTGGCCTATTAGTACCCATTTTCTACAGCTAATTAGATGAGCAATGTGTTGGTAAATCAAAGTCACCCAGAGCCTTGTGACAGTCGCAGACTGTGCAGATCCAGACCTGGTTTTGGACATCCCAAAGTCCCCTGACAGATCAGTCTAAATTTAGTTTAGTTCCAACATAAAATCAAGCAAAACTCAATTCTGATTTGGACTAAATACTCCTTCCTCACTGCTTTTGGAGATGTTCAAATCCAAGGTACTGGTTCAGGCCCACTTGGGAGAAAACATAAGGAAGAATTTATGGAGAGCTGCTATTAGAAGAACTGGCAGCAAGACTAGCAGGATCCTTCTGGTGTCACTAAGCTTTGACAAGCTGGCAGGAAGCAAGAGTAGCTGTTATCAAATGACAAAACAGAGAAGCTCCTTTTTTTTTCTCTTAATCACTGGATTTTATACTGTAGGCCTGAAATGCACTCAGGGAACAGTTTCTTTCTCAAGACCACTGCCTTTAATAGATTTGTCCCCACAGAGGCTGCAGTAGAGAGAAAAGTCCCACTCCACCCCATCCTATCCTACCCTACCCTGTGCCACAGGGCTTTCCAGATGGATGATGTAGGAATGTTTGGAAGCCATATCGGCTAGAAATCCCAAACTTGGACTTTCTGGCACAGGGCAAGGAAGACAGAGAGAAAGACGCTTTCTGGGGCTGTCCTGTAAGAGTTAACCCCAGCCCCAGGGGCAGCATGGTCTCTCTGCCACCCTGTAGTGAAAGCCACCAGCTTGGGAAAGCCCTCTGGGGGCTGCAGAGGCTTTCTGATTGTTATCCTGGCCAAATGGTTCACCCCAGCCTTCACATTTGCTCTCATTTACCCATCTCTCAGCTCCTCTTTCCCCTCTCCCAGTTCCTGTCCCCTCTGACATATGTTCTGCACAATCTTCTGGTTTTTATGAGTCCTTATTTTCTCGGTAGCATAGAAGATACATGGATTTTTGGGCAGAAAAACAGCCTGGCTCCTGGATCCTGTGCTTACGTGGTGCTGTAGTTTATCTACCTTTGCTCCACCGCGTAACTGTGCAACCACATCAGGTTTGATAGCCTGCATACATGTGACAAGTTGGGTGAGTCGTTCTCTCCCATTCTAATCTGGATGCCCATATCACAATGTAGAGGACTTAAGTCTTAACTCTCACAGACCTCCATAGCATGGCACATCCCTCTGTTTCGTCTTATTGTCCTTTAATTAATCTAATCAGAGCCTCTTCGTGATCTCCTCTCTCTGCCCTACATCTCCAGGTGGCTGAGGAGTTAATTGTTATGCCAGAGGCTTCAGAACCTGCTTTTTTCCACTTTAACCTCTGCAGCATTCATTACCTTAGAGAGACAGCACAGAGCCCCAGGGTTGAAACCAGTGTTGCCTTTTCTAGTCCAACGATGAAGAGAAACACCGCTGTGCACAGAGGTGCACTTTCCTTTCAGCTTACCTGCCTTTTCAGACCCGCTGTGTACAGCATTAAGTACAAGAAAATGTATGAAGACAAGTCTGCCTTTACCTTATTTTTTTCTCTTTCAGATGAAATAACCTTGTTCTTGTCAGTGCTCACTCCCCTCCCCCTCATACCTCTTGCTCTGCCTCTGTCTTTTCAGATGTAAATCCTTTGGGAGTTGAGATTTGCCCTCAGTATGTGCTGCCTAGGGAGGAGTGCCTGACCTCAGGAAAGCTTTTGAGACATAGCTGTGAATGAGCAATGCATTAATCTGAGGAAATAGCATCGTCCGTCAAAAAGCGCTAAATTAAAAAGGACCGGGGAGCTAGCTCTGATCACAGACCCCTTATTCTCCCCACTGCCCTGGCCCTGTTTTGCACCATTTCTGCTAGCTGTGTCCAAGACAAATCTCATGTAGACAGCCACTAAAATGTTGAGCCTGCTTTATAACCTGGTTCATGCTCAGGATGCCTTTACTCTGCCTGCGTGTCCTCCTGGGAGCCATGAGTCCTGCAGGAGCTACAATTTGCAGTGGAGATGGATGAGTTACAGGTCTAGGCTTAAACAAACAGATCGTGGTTGTTTAAATCTGCATGCAAATGATGGAGAAGAACTCCAGGCAAAGCCTCTGCACAGAGGCAGACAGCCATAAAGTGGCTATTACAATGACGAGACATTTCTTACTCTAACAGAGCACCTCATTCAACACAACTCTTTCCGTGATTTGTTGTCATTGCTACCAGACAGTGGTGACATTGCTTTAAAGCTGCTGCCTTCAAACACATGCAGCTGCTGTCTGATGGAGATAATAGCACAGATCAGATCAGATGTGATTACAGTACCTATCTCTAACTCGTTGTAGGGGCCACTAAGATTGGAAGGTTTAGGAAATTCATAATAAAGTTTGCACCATGGTATCCATGCAGCATTAGAGAGCTGCCTTCAAGTAAATACAGAAACATCAGCTGGCAACCCCACTCTTTCTGAAGGCAGTGGCACACCTCTTTTATGTTCTGTGAAAAATGTAGACACTCTGAATTAGTAATAGCAGAGTGCTGTCTATTTTAACAGTTCGCAGGAAATGTTCAGCAATTTGGATGAGAAAGAGGCTGAAAGATCTCTATGTATCAGACTATCAAAAGCATAAATAATACAGCAGATCAGTTTGTGAGCAATGGTTTCCAAAAAAAAAAAAAAATCAAAAAAAAAAGTGCCAAGATAGATTATTCTATCTTGTTTCACTCAAAGATGTTTCAGAAATAACTTGATATTAAGAAAATCTTGGGAAGCCAGGAACTTCTGGGAGCCTAGGAGGAAAAACTGAGTGGTTTTGTTTCAAGATGGATGGGGAGAAAAAACCTTGGGTAGGGCACAAACGTTGCTCTACAAAAATGCAAAAGTCTGCTTCCTTGTGGTGCACAGCTGACATTGATACACCTGTAGCTCCCAGGCTGGTCTCACACAGATATCCCTGGCTTTTGAAAGTGGCATCAGGGTGCAAAAAGCCCAGGCAGTGCCAGCTGTTGCCTTAACCCGTACCTGAATTTCAGATCCATACGCTCTCTGGAGGTCATGAGCTCTGGGTCAGAGGTATCCCTGACCTTTGACATCCCCAGTAGTCATTAAGACCACCAAAGATGCATTTTGCATATGCTGCAGAGCCTTCCAATGGCTTTACTTTAGCACAGTCAGCTAAAAATGCAAGACTGAGACATTGCAGGAAGGTGTGAATGCTAATGTCTCTCTTCCAGTATGGTATTAAGAAACAATCTAAAATCATATTTTGCACTGGTTATTATTTAATGCAAATGTATTATGCTGGACTACTGCCGTGATTCATTTCATTTGTCACCTCTTTCTGATTTGATGTATTTTGTTTTGTGCTACACAGTGCCATGCAGTAAGCCCAGTGAATACAAGCTGACTGATCAGGTGGAAGAAGAAGGTTACCACAAGGACTGGTAGAATCTCAGGCTATAACTGCAGTGTAAATGGCACTTGTCTCTGAAACAAACTGTATAAAAGGTCATAATGAATAAACAAATGTATCTGACAAATAAGATGGGCAGCTTCAGGTCTGTTTGTGTCCCACAGAAATAAATGGCACATTTTGGAAATAGTGTGAAGAGACACAAAAATGGCAGAGTATTAATGAACTATAAACTACTTCTTGAACAGCTTGCTGGAGTCTTCCAGCTCTGGCAGGAAATTCAGCTAGAGACCAGACTCAGCTAAAAAGGCAAGTTGAATTGCTTAGAAATAGCTACGATTAATCTCAAGTTAGATTTTTATCTAGTGCTCGGGGTGAGGGGAATGTTTCCTATCCTGCAAGGTTAATTGCTGTGTGGAAACTAGAAGGCCTGCACCAGCAGCACTAATTTGGCACAGCAAGTCCTGCTGGCTCACCTCCCTGAAGGATTCGGTCATGAACCCAAAAGTCCAAAACTTTGGTGCATGCATTCAGCAGAGATGTAGACTTCCAGGCCATCAAACAGCCATCCAAGATCTTACAAAGCCTAGGAGCTCTCTGTGAGGAGTGCTCACTGTCTGCCAGTCATCGGTACAAACAAAGCACTATCATGCTTTAATCATTTCCATAATTATTAGGTATGGGTGAATGCTGCTAATGCTTTCTTCCTGTGGGGTAATTATCTCTTGGAACTGGCTTCTTGCTTATACAACTAGTCTTATGTTCAGTAAGAAGAGGACTAATGTGTTTTGTGCTTAAATAAATGACATCTGCCATTCAGCATGCTAAGCACCAGCTCTGGAATTAAACAGAGTTGTGATTTACATGGATTTCTCTATTTCTTCAAAGTTAGTCACTGGCTCTGCAAAACATAGCTCAGAATCCATTATTTTTTCAAATAATTCTTATAACCTAATTATTTCCACTGTGAATTACTGACTAAAAAGTTCCTTTCCTTGCACAAGAGTAGATTTTTCTTCTGCTTACTGCCAAAGAATAACCCTTAGGAAAATATATGAATCTTAAAGGGAGTGAAGGAACATATAAAAGAATCTGTAGCCAGCTCGTCTGGATCCAGACTTCAAACAGCTTGAAGTCCAAGCATGTTTGGATTCAAGATCTTCATTTGTGTTCATCCTTCGTAGGCAGTATTCCTCTATTTGAAAAAGAACAGAGGCAATTTGGAATAGAATATGCCTTCTTGGAAACTATCCTTAAAATGACCCTTAAGGAAGAGTGAGCTCTTGCTGTGCAATTTGCAAGACGAGTGCATTTGAAGCAATTCACTGATAAAACAGCATGATGAAAGTTGGCAGTGAATGATTGTCTTCACGCTAGCTCATAAAGTCAAAAGCAGCTCAGGTAACTATAAATGTATTATTCTAGAATAATAAATATGAGGGAATTAATTTGTAGAGGCACCGCTATTTCTCAGTCTGTGCACATGCACATACAGCTGAGAAACACCGGAGAGAAGGAGCCGAGAGAGGAGAACTCCCCCAGGGGAGAACTGTTCCCATACAACCGAGCCCAAGCCAACTCGCTTAGGGCAAGCTGGAAGCAGTCAACGAAGGGACCATAAGCGACCAACACGAACAAGGGCTGGTGCACGTGGCTTCACACAGCACAGCTCACTGCTCTGACAGGTGGGTTCCATCTGCACAGCAGCTCTTGGGGCAGGGCAGCCCCACAGTCCAGCAGGCAACACTGGACATAAGTCCTAGCAAGAATGGGGAAAGGTTTACTGCTGATCACATCCCATGTAGGAAATAGGGAGGTTTGTGTGTAGAAGGTTCCTGCAAGGAGTCAGCTGGGCCATTGCCGCTTCCCTCTGTAAAACAGGGAGAGCTGCTGCTCTCCAGCTGCCACAGCCAGGGTACCACCAGCACAGAAGACCAACTCACGGCACTCTCTTAAACCCAGAAAGCCACTTACCTAAGTCCAAATTTCTCTTAGAAGTGATTTTGCCTATTTGGGGATTTGTTTATCCATGCCACTTGCCCGGTGGGTTACTCTAAGAATTAACCATGCTGATGGGTGATCTGCAGAAGTGTCACAGCCAACAGCCCAGATCCAAATAGCTGGGACACAGGATGGTCACTCATTTTCACAGATGAAAGTTGTGGCATCCACTTATCTGCTATTATATAAGGAAACCAAGATTTGGTGTGCTCTGCTTTCGTGCTATGCTCACAAGGTCACTCTTCCTTTTGATTCAGTGAATTTCAGGAGCCAATTGATTTTTCTAAAGTGCAGCCTTGCACTAAGCAGGCTGTTTTGATTTTGTTTATTTGGGGCTTTTTTTGTATTTGAGATTTGCCTCCATTCAAGTTTCATCTTGGTGACCTTTTAAAAATATTGCACAGTACACAGAATGAGGTATTTGCTTTTTCTCTCAATACCTTAGCAGACACAATCCCACATCATTTTTTTCTTCAGTGTCATGGCTGGTCTGAACACAGTCCGACCCTGACCGGGTCATTCATGTCTCCAAGACACCCCTTCGTTTGTATCAGTACACCAAGCAGCCTGGGAGGCCCACCCAGTGAGCTGAACTCACACCACTGAAGTTTTGTGGCCCCTCAAGTGAAGCTGGTGGCAAGAGCTCCTTCAGCTTGCATGGAAGCTCCAAAAACTGTCATAGGAATGGATCCTGAGAGATCAAAAGCTCTCTTTATGCTTTTCAGGATTAACATTATATGCTGTACTGTGTGTGCCACACATAAACATAACATCACCATACCATCAAACAGATGAACCCTATTGAATTTCAATTTTAAAGCTATCAGGAGATATGTTGCAGAGTTACCACCTTATTAAGACCAAACTGTTTGTCAAATTTCTGCCTTTGGTAGACAGAAGATTATCAAGTTTACACTTCCTTGGAGTTTCAGACCAACATAGGAGGTATGAGGGCAGCCCCATGCACCAAATGGAGTTATACAGTCTGCCACAGACATGGAGAGAAAAACGCTATGTCCAAAAGAATAAAGTTCTGTGCAGCCAGTCACAAAATTGTCATACAAGTTATAGGAATTTTTATATGTGACAAGATTTCCAGAATTAGAAAGCAAAGCTCTGTTTCCATCCTGGAGGATTTATTCAAAAGACAAAGAATGTCAAAATCAAAGTGATTTACTAGATCGGAGATGAGTGGGTGAAGACCATGGATAATGGATAAGAGACTTCATTGAGCAGACAAGGGGGAAAATACACTGCTGAAGGAGTCCTTTCTTGTGCTGAGAACTGGAAGAAAGACAGACCTTGCAGCTATTATTGTCTCCTTTACATACTTCAGTGTCAAGGCATGTAAGCAGGGTAGCTTTTAGCTATGGGCCTCTCCAGAGAAGTGAAAACTGCTGTTAGGAGATGACTAATATTCATCCTTCAGATTATCCAACACAACAGAATATGGAACAAATAGAATCACGCAAATTTTTAGCAGGAGATTGGTTATGTATAACACCTTCTAGCCTACTGCGTGCATCAGCAATTTTTCTATACAAATTCCTACTTTCATATTTTCCGTTGACAATTTTCTACTTTTTACAACCTATGGCTTTGCAGGTTTATGTGTGCTGATTACACACACATATTTTTATAGAGGAAAATTTCACATTTGTCATTCATATACTGTGATGAAATAGCAACAAGTAAATCACATTCCTGAAAATTATTTCCAAACATATGTATGCATGACAAGAAGTGATTTGGTGTAGTCAGCATGGATTTACAAAGAGGAATTGATGCTTGACAAATATGACAGCCTTCTAGAATGAGATGACTAGGTTGGGGAATATGGGGGAGGAGTTTCTATTATGGACTTAAAACTGGCTGAAGAACTTGGCTCAGAGGGTTGCGATAAGCAGCCCAAAGTCCACCTGGAGGCCAGTCACTAGGGGATTGGCACTGGGGGCAATATTGTTTAACATTCTCATCAGCAACCTGCATGATGGGAAAGACTGTACCCCCAGTAAGTCTGCCGATGATACAGAACTGGGAGAAGTGGTTGGTATCACCTGATGGTTGCACTGCCATTCAGAGGGAACTCAGTGGGCTGGCGAAATGGGACGGTAGGAGCCTCATGAAGTTTAACAGAAGGAAATAGAAAGTCCTGCCCCAGGGCAGGAACAATCCCAGGCTCCAGAACATGCTGGAAAGTATGTCAGAAAAGGACCTGGAAGTCCTGGTAAAGATCAAATTGGCCATGGGACAGTATGTTGCAAAGAAAAACAACAGCACCCTTATCTGCATTAAGGCAGAGCAAAGGCAGAAGGTCAAGGAAGGTGATCCTTTACCCAGCACTGATGAGACACATCTGGAGTGCTGTGTCAAGGGCTGCGCTCCCTGATAGAAGAAAGAGATAAGCTTACTTGAGCAAGCCCAGCAAAGGGCCGTGAACATGAGTAAGGTCTGGGAGCACCTGTCATACAAGGAGAGGCTGACAGAGCTGGGATCCTTCAGCCTAGAGAAAAGGGGCTCAGGATTTATTTTTTCCACGTGTAAATATACTTGACTGGAGGGAACAAAGGGGGAGCAAGACTCTTCTCTGTGGTACCAAGTAGCTGGGCAAGAGGCAATGGGCACAAACTGAAATATCAGAAATCCCATTTAAACATAACAGCTTTTTCACAGTGAGAGTGCTCAAACACTGAAACAGGTTGCCTACAGAGGCCCTGTAGTCTCCAGTCCTGGAGATATTCAAAACCCATCTGGTCACAATCCTGAACCACCTGGTCTGAGCAGGGAGTTGGAGTAGATTGTCTAAAGAGGTCACTGCCAACTTTGTATAATGACTGATATGTATTTGTAGGTCACTGTCGTCAAATCTCAATACATTTTAAAAACAGTAATGAATTCAGCCTCATAACACCCCTGAAAGGTGACTAAATATTATGGCCATAGGAAAGATAGAAAATCTGAAGCAGAGCAAGGAGGGTGAGGGGACATCTGAAGACCCCAGAACAGGACAAGTCTTGACACTCCTACTTTAATAACTAGACAGAACTGGATATGAAACAGACTTCTATTTTTTTTCTTTAAGTGTATTATCTAATGAGTAAAAGAAAGAATGGTATTGACTGCTTAAAAATTCTAAAACAGACCAGTGGGGATGAGAGGGGAGATGACCTGATTTTTTTCTGAATCTTTTGGTCTCTCCAAGGACGTTAATGCCGTATTGCCTCCCTTGCTATTAATTTGACTTTCGCTATTGACTCTGTCCTGATCGAGCCATTTTAATTAGTAAAACTCTTTTCTTCCTTCCTTTTCTATTGATGAAGACTGAGATACATCACAAAGGATATTTCACAAGGACATGGGAAGCATTCAGATTAATAATTTTATTTCTGTTCATGAAAATAATTTCAATTTTTTTTACTTTTGAAATGGATCAGTGTAATGCACAGACTGCTTTTCAGAGTGTTTGGCTCTGTTTCCTATGGCATTGAGTTACTCAAGAGATTGCTATTACAGCTTAGATTAGAGAAACATTAACAGAGTCAAATTCATCCAAGTGGCTAACTTCTTTCTGAGAAAACAATTGATTTTACTTGAACTATCAAGAATCCAGCTGTAACATGCATGTTCCTAATTTTGTCTGCACTTCAGAGGAAGCTAGAGCAGGTCTCTGAGGAGTTTTTTGGATGAAGGTCTGTCTTAAGAAAAATCAGCACAACAAACTTTCAGTTACATAAAGTACACACAAACTCAAATAGGTGACTTTTACTGGGGGAGGTACCAATATCATAAGAGCCTTTAAGCAAGATCACGGAGTATATCCTCTGGAAAACTATGCTAAGGTACATGAAAAACAAGCAGGTGAAGGGTGACAGGCAACATGGCTCCACTAAAGGCAAATCATACCTGACAAATTTGAAGGCCTTCTATGATGGCGTTACAACATTATTGGATAAAGGAAGAGCAACTGATACTGTCTACCCGGACTTGTGCAAAGTATTTGATACTGTCCCACAAAACATCCTTGTCTCTAAAACGGACAGACATGCATTTGAGAATGGGCCACTCATTGGTTAAGGAATTGGCTGGATGGTCTGACCCATAGAGTTGTGGCCAACAGTCCTATGTCCAGCTGGAGACCAGTGACAAGCAGTGTTCTTCGGGGGTTGGTGTTAGGAACATTTTTGTCAGCAATACGGACGAGACTGAGTGCACCCTCAGCAAGTTTGCAGACAACACCAAGCTGTGTGGTGTAGTCGACATGCTAGAGGGAAGGGATGCCATCCAGAGGGACCTGGACAAGCTTGAGAGGTGGGCCCCTGTCAACCTCATGAAGATCAACAAGGCCAAGTGTAAGGTCCTACACATGGGTCAGGGCAAACCGAAGCACAAATACAGGTGGGACGATGAGAGCAGCCCTCTGGAGAAGGACTTGGGGGTACTGGTGGATGAAAAAATTGTCATAAGCAGTGTTCTTGCAGCCCAGAAAGCCAAGTGTACCTTGGGCTGCATCAAAAAATTATGGCCAGCAGGTCGAGGGAGGTGATTGTCCCACTCTATTCTGCCCATGTGAGACCCCACCTGCAGTGCTGCATTCAGCTCTGGGGCCCCCAGCACAAGTCGGACATGGACCTGTTGGAGCAGGTCCAGAGGAGGCCATGAGGATGACCAGAGGGCTGAAGCACCTCTCTTACAAAGATAGGCTGAAAGCTGATACTGTTTACTCTAGAGAAGGAAGGGCTCCAGGGAGGCCTTGTAGCAGCCTTCCAGCACCTAAAGGGGTCCACAGGAAAGCTGGAGAGGGACACTTTTTCAGGGAGTGCAGTGATAGGGCAAGGTGTAATGGCTTTAAACTAAAGGAGGGTAGATTTAGATTAGAATAAGGAAGAAATTATTTATTCAGAGGGTGGCGAGGCACTGGAACAGGCTGCCTAGGGAAGCTGCGGATGCCCCATCCCTGGAGGTGTTCGTGGCCATGTGGGATGGGGCTTTGGGCAACCTGATACAGTGGGAGGTGTCCTAGTTGGAACAAGGTCATCTTTAAGGTTCCTTCCAACCCAAACCACTCAATGATTCTATGATTTGCTGGTGTCAACTTGTAACTAGCAGTTCTCTTCTTTTTGCTTTGTATTTAAGCGAACAGTATGAAAAAAGCTGCAGAATAATAAACTTTATAGATGGCTTTAATTGCACTCTTGTTGTGGTCCTCTGAGCGCTGTTTGTTATGATTCTGCATGTTTTCCCATTTGCTTTCCTTTCTGAGACTATGAAGAATCCATCTTCCTCTATGAAAAAGCACAGTGCTTAGGCACTAGAGCACTGTGGCAAAGCTAATTAGCCCTTGCAAAGATGACTTTGCCAGTACATGGAATTTACTGGTTTGCATAACACTTCCCCTGAAGCCTCTGCAGCCTGATGTTGCTCTGGATTATGGAGGACTCAGCAGGCACAGAAGGGCTGTGCAAGCTTCTGCTTCACTAACTCAGCCTTCAGCAGGCAAGACTCAAGAGATCCTTCAAGCCATGAGCCAGATGCTTATAAAAGGAGGAGATGGGAGAAGCAACATCTAACCAACTCTACACTCAGACAGAAATACTTCCTCTCCAAAAGGCATCATTTATGCATAACCAGATCAGGATTGAAGGATAACGGTTCCAAAAGGGAGGGACTGCTTTTCTATGCATCTTCAGATGATCCGACATTTTGGTGCTCCTGGTTTACAATAATAAACTGCTGCAGCTGTTTGTATGGTAAGAATTTGTATGAACAACATGTCACCACATTAAATGGCATTCTGTTTCTATGTATTTCTGTTCTGAATGCAGTTGACTTGTGAAAAGGCTTAAGGGTCCTTTAGGGACTTATTCCTGTTGGTTTTGCAGAGAAATACAATGAGAGATTTCACACAACTGTTTTGACTGTAGCTTTTCATCAATACTGTGATATGGTCAATTAATTTTTAAAGCAGCCACTAATAGAGCTTTCCTGTAAATTAGATGTTAGTCTTTGGAGAATAAACGGTGACAGATTTTTTTCAATTAACCCGAGAGCAGCACAGCAATTGGTGTATCAGTATTTGCTCTTGTATTGTGCTTCCTCAGATGTCTGACTCATTTTTCTTCTTTTCAATTTGGATGTCTGCAAAAGATTTCCAAGCACTAGCTGCTCCATATAATAAATAGAACATTAGCTTGGAAGGAAAAGATGGATGTTATTCAAAGTTCCATGTCTGCCCTGTTGAGTTGCTAAGCTCTGCCGTTCCTTAGGTTTTCAAGGATATATCTCGCTAATGGACATTATTATCTAATGACATTTCTTAGTAAGATGATTTTTTTTATTAAAAAGGGTTATTACAGCAAGTGCAGGAAAGTATATTGATTAATATTATCTTCAGTAGATCCAAGCTGTAAGAGCACTGGTCAGAAAACTATTGAGTCACTTAGCGAGTCTTCAGTACCATTCCCACTAGAATCACAGTGCAAGAACCAGCCTAATTAGGGGCCTATCAGTTGAGAAGAAATAAGAGTCTAATTCTGATCTTGTACACACAGCTTTGCACTGGCATGATTCTATCAATCTCATTGTTGTTATCACTTCTTTAGCATACGCCAGTGTTAAGAAAATTATGAGGATAATGTTACCTTCCATGTACAATGTTGTTCCGAGAAGATTGCTAAATCACAAAGAGGGTGAAGGGAATAAGGCTATAGACATTATAGAGGTGCCCCTGTTGCATACATTACAAAGAATACAGGAGATATTATTGAAAATAAAAACACAAGGTTAATTATAGACCATTATAACCATTAGTACATTACTGTTACGCATCTTCTTTGCCTCTGGAAAAACTCTTCTGCCTTTTGGAAAAAAATGCATCCCTTTATGAAAAGTTCATGATACCAATTTCTGAGCTGATAAGAAAATTATGAAAAGAAACCTAAGCAGTAAAGCTCAGTTACAGAGGTCTTGCCAAACATTGCCAGGACAGGTGCTAAGATCTTCATTTAGCCTCATTGAACACTCACAGCACCAGTATCTGTCTCTGAAATACACCCCATAGGTTATCTTTCTACTCAAGTTGTAACACATCTGGCACATGTTCTGTATCTATTTTAGAGTGAGCTAAAATGACCATTACTCTCCTGTTCATTATTACAGCCAATCAGATAATGAGATCACGTGTCGTTGTCTGAGGCCTACCTTTCAATATTACTTAGAAATGCAAATGTAGAGAAGTATCAGAAACAGATTTGTCTGATGTTGTAGCACTGACTAATGTCAATCAGCATGGAGATGGGAGCAACCTGCTCTAGGTATCTCTGCTTGAGCAGGGGAGTTGGATGAGATGGTCTCCAGAGCTCCCTTCCAACTTCAAACATTCTGTAATTCTGTGGGAGCAATCTAAGTTCTCCTGTACATGGAGGCATCAGTCAAAAGTTTGCTGTACAACTACAAGGACTTTTGGACAGTCACCTCCACTAGCCCATCATATTCGAGTTCACCAGGAATACATATCCGCTCCTTCAGTATAGGATTGCCAAGCTGCAATGTAAGCTGCAAAGGAGAAGGTGTGCTGTATCCTCGTCAGTTCCATTCCAGGCTAAAGAACAGCCAAGACCAAAGATTTATGAATCCTTAACAAGTTTAGAAATGCAACTGATTGGTTAAGTGTGGAAAGGCAGATAAGAAATACCCCTACGCAATATTCTTTATGGGAGTCTGAGTGGCGGAAAAGCTTACAAGCCCTTCTTTTAACTTATACAGGCCACCACAATCAGGCTCTGGCTGGTCTTACCCTTGATCATCTTATGGGGACAGGGCCTCAGACAGACCCTTCAGTTCAAGCTCGAGATTGCCCTAGGGAAGCTCTCAAAGCAGTCCAGGAGGCGGCATGTGCAGCCTTTCTTATGGTCCCTGATGCACAAAAGCCCCCAAAAGCCTTTACGTCTATTATACAACAATCCCACGAACCTTATATGCAGTTTATTGACCACCTCAAGCAAGCCCTTGAGCGCCAAGTTGAGCATCCTGAGGCTCGTGAAATTTTGCTTTTAAAGCTTGCTGTTGAAAATGCAAACGGAGATTGTAAGAAACTCCTTAAATCATTATCCAATCAAAATCCAACTTTAACTGAAATGATTGAGGCTTGTAACTGTCTTGGCACTATGGAACATAAATACGAAGCCATGGCTGCAGCCTTTGCGGCTCTCTGGGTCCCCTCTGGGGGTCCAGGACTGTGTTTTGTCTGCAGTAAGCCAGGCCATCTTAAGAAGGATTGTTTTAAAGGAGTAAAATCAAAAACCCCTGCCGTATGTCCACGATGTCACAAGGGTCGTCATTTTGCTAACCAATGCCATCCTAAGTACGATTTTGAAGGTCGTCCGATTCAGGGAAACCGGACCCGGAGCGCGGGTTGGCACCACGCGCAGACATAAATTCCTCAGCCGCCACACCAGACGCCCCAAGGATGACCGCCTCAAGTCTTCGCTCAGAAACAGCAGGGAGCGCCGGATTGGACCTGGCTACCTCCAACACAGCAACGTTGCTAGATTCTTCTGTTCATCTACTCCCTATAGGAATTTTTGGACCCTTAGAGTCCCAGAGAAGTGCCTTGCTGTTGGGAAGATCTTCAACCATATTTTTAGGTCTTTTTATCCTCCCCGGAGTCGTTGATTCGGACTTTGTGGGAGAAATTAAAATCATGGCCTGGACTTCTTTCTCACCTTGCACCATTCCTAAGGGGACTTGTATTGCGCAATTAATCCCTTTCCCATCCCTGCAAAGCAGGAAACGCCTTGGAGGGGATCAACAAGAAAGGGTGGGGGGATTTGGCTCTACAGGAACTCCGCAAATTTTAAGGGTACAGATTATTTCGGATAAACACCTTTTACTGCAACAGAAAGGGGGAATGGGGAATGCCACCCCAGCGGAACAACTACAAAAGGCACTGTATGTTTTCAATTTTTTAAATGGTTCATTATTAGATGCCAACCCCCCCCAGTTGTAAGGCATTTTGGTAGCAATCCTCAATTAGAAGTCAAGCAAAGAGCCCCATATTGTAACGATGAAGTAACATTATGGAACACTGGGACACGAGTCCTTGCCTCAATTATCCCATTTATTGGAACAGCACAAGCCTTAAATACTTTAAATAAGCTTAGCTGTTGGTTGGCGAAACAAACTAACGCCACTAGCTCAGCTTTATCAGCCTTGTTAACAGATGTAGATAGTATGAGACATGCTACACTACAAAACAGAGCTGCAATTCATTTTTTATTATTAGCACAAGGTCATGGTGGTGAAGATTTTGAAGGCATGTGTTGTATGAATTTGTCTGACCATTCTCAGTCTGTTCATGCAAGCATTCAAGCCCTCCAAAGCAATGTCACTAAACTAAAAGTTGCCAGTAATGGAGACTGGTTTAAGTGCTTGCTTGGAGGGTGGGAGCTTACTGGCTGGCTTAAAAGCTTGCTTAAAACGAATTTATATTTTTGCTATGCTATTGCTTTTAATGATTCGTGTGCCATGTATTTTACAATGTGTTCAAAAACTGATAGATGAATCTATAAAGAAGATTTTGGTGGTTGAACAGAAAGAGGGAGATGAGAGACAGATAAGAAATAGAGCAGAAAGTACCTTAGAGTTAGAGAGCAATGTGGACATTCTGTCCCTAGTGGGACAGAAACCACGGGATAAGTAAAACAAGTACCTGAAGACAGAAGCAAAGGGAAAAAGAAAGTAGAAAGTCATGCAGAACTGTATAAAGAATGTCATGCAGAACTGAAGTTATGCAATGTTGCTAAGGGAAAAAAAAAAAAAAAAAACACAAAAGAGCCACAAGAATATAATTTAGAAAAGTTAATAAATGTGTGGTTGCAAAAGCGCCGATCAATCATAGCAGGAGAAAAGGCGCATGATAGCCATGCTATAACCAATCATAGTCTCAGAAAGAACCCGTGGACCAAATGTATAAACCAATGGTAAGAATGCTCGATACGTGTGCTTCAGCAGTAAAAATATAAAAGCAAGTGTAAAAACCCAATAAATTGTCTTCTGATTCACCTGCATCACGAGTCCCCTCTCTCAACCACCGTCAGTTAAGAGTCAGCGATGGGCATGCAGCTTTGGGCACTTCCCATGTACACAAAAGCACTCCAACAAGATTTTGATGGCCACCATATAAAACTACTAAATGACCTCAACCATTCAGCCCTACCACTTCTTTGCTGTCCTGGAGATAAGAGATGTAGGAACAAGTCCCACATCAGCAACAACACAAGGTTTAGTACCTTGTGATTCTATCGGACTAGAAAAATGAAGTTTCAGCTCTCCAGCAAGGAATTGATCAATTCTTCCTAACACTGTGACATTAAAAATGTGGCATTGTAGATGGAATTTCCATTTTAGTCCTTTTTTCACAGGTTTCTGAAATGTGTTAGCTACAAATTATCACTTCCTGAGTGGCTTGCACTGCTAAACCCATGGTGGTGAAGGCAATCTTAGCACCAGCAAAGGATAGGATCTTACAACTCTCAGCAATTCTCTGTAGGTTTTCCATGTTCAAATATACAGCACACTGTGGTATGTTCAGAGTGATCCCAGAGTTTTAACTCCCATGTCTACTCTCCAGCTAAGAGCTGCAACTAAGAAAGGGGACACCCTTGCCCCAGATTTTGCACCAGACCAACAACTTACAGCCAGGCCCTTCCAGCACTGCTGAAGGACAGCCAGTAAACCTAAAAGATAATAAGCACTACACACCAGAGCAATTCTGGTCTTGCTAACAATTTTCATCTTTTGCTAGCAACAGTGCTCCATTATTTTAACTAGGTCCCTAAGTTTTACTCAGACAAGATCAAGGATAAAAGAATGCATCTTACTGTATTAACCAGAATACTAAAATGGATTAAAATTGCCATAATTGGAAGAGTTATAAAGGAAATACCTTGTATGGCTCACCCTGGAAGGTTATTAGTTATATCTTGTTTATACTGTTAATGATCTTTCTTTTATCCTGGAGCTACTGTGGAGACAGAGACCAAGAACTGCAACTTCTTAACTTGGCCTCAAATTTCCATTGACTTCTCATTTCTAAAAAGTCCTAACCATCGATTTTCTACAGAAAAGACAACATGGGAGTGAGTAACTCAAAAGATTAGTTCTTTTCTTCACCTCAGCTCTCTTCGTTAGCACTTTGATCTTTTGCTATAGCATCTTAAAGAAAAAGTGGTATGAATTTGCTTTTCAAGGAAGATAACAGTCTATATCCACTTGAAGCTGGGAATGAAAGGCTTCAATTCAGTTTCAGTTCCTACCTGCATCTCCCTCTGGCATATAATTAACCTGAGGGTGGGAGGGAAGATTGCGAATAATATAGGGCTGATTCACCCTTCTCCATGCACTAGCGAAAATAAAGAGTATTACTGTATGCATCAGAGGAATTAGAGAAAAGAAAATCTGTCTGAGATCACTTACAAACAGATCCAGTCAGACATGATTGTTCCATGAATGCGAATGCATAAATTAAGCTTTACCAAAGGTTACCAATAATTTACAGTTTTGGCTTTTTCGAAGCACGACGCTATTTTCTTGATTGTTTATTGAACGAGTATGCTTAACAGGGCATTCACAATATCTAAATGCTACCTTGCCTTTCAAATAGATCATGATTGATGAGCAACTCTGAGATGTCATAGGCCAAACATTGCCTCTGAAGTTGGTAAACAGCTATTGATTGATGCTTGCCTGAAGAGCTGTCATAGATAACATGAAAAAAAGAATAATTAAGTGTCATAACATGCCTAATATTGAAATGTGATGTGTTTCTTTTTTCTCATTTCCCAAACAGAGTAAACAGAAAAATGCTTGATGACAACACATTTAAATATGTATAGAATTTTCAGGCGTGTGTGCAGAAATAACTGATGACTTTGATATCAATAACACTTCTAAATAAATAAAAGTAGTAAAAGCACTAAAAGAAGTCAAAAAAATACACAATAAATATGTTTTGTTCCCTTTGATTCCCTGCAGTCTCTGGGGGATTCCACAGTTCTGCTCCCTGTGTGTTGCTTATTAAGAGACAAGTTTTAATTATTCCTGAAACTCAAGACATATCACATTAGAGTGCGATCTTTTTCATAACTTACAAATCTACCAAATCAA
The DNA here is from genome assembly GCA_013399715.1 of Alectura lathami. NCBI lineage: Eukaryota > Metazoa > Chordata > Aves > Galliformes > Megapodiidae > Alectura > Alectura lathami. The sequence continues at coordinate 63,455 of VXAV01006891.1, read as the reverse complement.
AATCATTATGTCTTAGCAGGAGCTGGATGGAAGACCTACTTAGTGGAAGCAGTAGTTTAGACTGGAAAGATGGCATTCTTCCCTGGAAGTGCCTCAGCTTTGTGCTGAGGAAGTTTTGTGCTTTCTTAAAGATAAGCAGAAATAAATTTTGATCATATGTTAACTCTACCAAGACTTCTTCTGACACAGCTGCATGAAGATCAGCCCTCTTCCAACCTGAGTAATTACACTGACCTTGTTCAGCAGGATATTGTCTGTCTCTGTTTTCAAACACCTCCTTCTCTCCTCTCAGTTGCTGTTTCATTGACATGATCACCTTGAAGACATAAGCTTAGAGGCTTTTCTTGACTGTCTCATTGTTTGCTTTGACTTCACTTCACTCCATTACGAACTCCCTCACCACTAGAGTTGACTTTGCACAGAACTTTCTCACTCCATCCTTACTTGGCTCTGCTTGTTTTGAGCTCTGCTTTGATTATTGGGCACTCACCAACCGCATGAGGTTTAACAAAGAGCAAATGTTGGATTCTGCACCTGGGTACGTGTGCAGACTGAGGAATGAGAGGCTGGAGAGCAGCCTCCCAGAAAGGGATCAGATTCTGGCTGATGGCAAGTTGAACATGAGTCAGCAGTGTGCCCTGGTATCCAAAAGGGCCAACCATACCCTGGGGTGCAGCAGGCTCAGCACTGCCAGGTGGGCGAGGGAAGGGATTGTCCGACTCTGCTCTGCCTGGTCTGGCCTCACCTTGAGCAATTTCTGCAGTTCTGGGTGCCACAATATCAGATCATAAAACTGTTAGAGATCATCCAAAGGAGGGCTACGGAGATGGGGAAGGGTCTGGAGGGCAAGATGTGTGAGAAGTGGCTGAGGTCCCTTGGTTTGTTCAGCCCAGAGCAGAGGAGGCTGAGGGGAGGCCTCATGGCGGCCTACAGCTTCCTCACAGGGGAGTGGAGGGGCAGGGGCTGAGCTCTGCTCTCTGGGGACAGCGACAGGGCCCGAGGGAACGGCATGGAGCTGTGTCAGGGGAGGGTCAGGGTGGGGGTTAGGAAAAGGTTCTGCAGCAGAGGGTGGTGGGCATGGAACAGGCTCCCCAGGGCAGTGGGCACAGCCTTGAGCTGCCAGAGCTCAAGGAGCGTTTGGACACTGCTCTTAGACACAGCGTTTGGGTTTTGGGTGCTCCTGTGTGGAGTCAGGAGTTGGACTCAGTGATCCTTTTGGGTTCCTTCCAACTCAGGACATCCTATGATTCTACGATTCTATGTTTTGTTCCTGCAATCTTAAACATTCTTCTGACTCCTGTAATGCCAAGTATGAACACTTCCTCATCCAGAGCCACACTTACAGACAAATCAGCTCTACTGCAGCGATCTCAGTTCTTATCAGGAACTTGAGCTTTATATGTCATGTACAGCTGAAAAGATCAAAGTGATCTCACTTGACTTGCAGCTATCTGCTGCAGAGGATAAGTCAGAGGAGAACATTAGCAAGCAGTTGTGGGACAGCACGGCAAAAAGTATGAGGACGATATGTCAGAGGAGCAGATACTGTTATCGAAGTAAATGAAGTTCCTTCACCCAAGTGAGAGGAAAGAGAGCTGGCAGTACCCCGGCTACAGAAGCCCTTTCTATATGAAGCCAAATAACCCTGTAAGTAAGGTTTTTCAGAGCATAATTTTTTGCCTAAAGAGACTGAATGTCCACTGTCCTGCAGCCTTTCTGATGCATTCAGCAGCACAGACTGGAGGTTACGGGTCAGAAACCTTCACTGCTCCTGTCACAGCTGCTGCCACATTACTGAACACATCAGTGGTAAATGGAAGACAAAACTGATTTGCTGTTTCATGTAAAGCTCATTGCCTTGCCCTAGATGAGGGCATGTCTTTGATGTGCTCATCTTTTCTGTCTCTAATAGCAGGGAAAACATGCTGCTGATAATGCTGTCATAAATCTTAGTGCAGTTGTTGGGGAACAAGAGCTGATGTCATGTTGAGCTGAATGTTTCAGTCACATAAACAACAGGAGGAAGCCTTATCTCAGGGCACAGAATTGAATTCAACCCTGACACTCATATTTGCAACTCAATTACTTAATGAAGATTTTTTTAATCTTTTAAATAACTGTGGATGGAAAGTCTAGTTTCTGTTAGTAGCACTGAGCTGGGTTCTCTGAGAATTCTATTTGCCACTAGTTCACATTTTTAGAACTGTAACAGCTCTCTTTTTTGCCCCAGCTTATACTGTTTCTACAGTGAGCTCAATATCTTTTCCTCTTATTTTCCTATATAGCCTCTCAGCAGCAAACTCCACTTCCCAACACATCCTCCATGGTCCTCTTCCTGAATGCAGCAACCCCAGCTGCTCAGAGTCCTGTATCTGCCAGGTCAGGGTGCTCAGAGCTCACCAGGCTGTGAAGTACAACAAAATACGGGCCAACTATTGCCATTCGTGAAATCAGGTGCCCTGTGGCTGGTACAATGCATTGATGGGCACCAGGAGCAGGTGAAGTGACTGTCCTGGGATTTGGTAGGGAGGATGACTCTTATTTTAAATTGACAGTCCTACAGTTCATGCGTTATTGACTAATTTGCTCTGTGTGTGGGCAAGCAGTGTGTGAGGGATGGGGTGAAGACTGGGAGAAGAGGAGACAGAGACACTACATAAAGCTCAAGGGGAGACAAGTGCCTCTTCTCCATGTGCACTGTAAATAACCTGGCATTGGTGACATTGCTTAGATGAATATTGGTTTAAAAAAAGGATGGATGTCTTTGCCTCTTAAAAAGACTTGAAGTGTTCTGTATCTTTCCTACGTTATTATTTAGAAAGCAAGAATGTTCACTGCACTCAGCATCGAGGTGTCTGTGGTCTCTCTGCAGCTGGCTGCTCGGCGCACTATGGGATGCAAAACAACAGCTCCAGGAGCAGATGGGAGGAGCTGCTCCCTCTATTGTTTTTGACTGCTCCGAAAATATCTGCTGCAAGCTGCGCATCCCCAGGGGAGGCATTTCTTCTGGCACACTGTTCACTCGCACACACTTCTGTGGGAAGTTAGGTTGGGAGCCTCAAAGTTCAGCTTGTAAAATTCTTCTGAAATGAAGTTCCTATTTGAAGTCACCCTGGTAAGCCTCAGTGCCCATACAGCAGGTGTGGCAGAGGTTAGCTCCCTCTGCCAGCAACCTCCGACCCAATTTCTTACTCAAGAGCAACTGTCACAAACAGCAAAGGCCAAGCACCCCTCCTGGGGGACTTCATCTTCCATTGGCCTGGCCCCTCTCACCAGACCAGAGATACACCTTGCACAAAGCTGATTTTAAGGCTGATGATGAAGTCTCAGTGCATCTGAAGCAAAGGTGACAGGGTGCTGTTTATCTAGAGCAGTCAAATTTAATCACGTATAATTTGGGAAACACAGCACCCCTGATACGGGTGCTTCCCATCATAGCAAAGATTCAGAGGACTCTGCTAGCAATGCATTTTTTAATAGAGAAGGACAATTATCCTATTAAATATATCCAATGAAAGAATAAGCCAACCACATGCCATACACACCTGTTTAAACTCTCATTTATCTGTCACATCCAGAAGGCACAATGAGCTCTTTGCCAACTAAATTACAGGCCAAAAGTCTCTCTGGAATTACTTATCTACCAATTTTAAGTAAGGAATGAACTCTGAGAAAACAGCCAACACCTTAAAACAGTGAAGTCCACTGAATAAATCATTCCCAATTAATTTCTTGCTCGGTACTATCATAGTGCAGTGGATAAACGGTTGGAAATTGGAAATAAGTAGTGAGGAACTTTAGGATAAAAAAAAATGTATCTGAAAACCATTTTGGAGTTTCTTAACCATGGGTCTGTCCAGGCAGCAGATCTTGCTAAGAATGCTTTGAGAGAAGTTTGATTTTTGTTTCATTCTAATGTGATTTTAAAGCTCATTAGACCAACTCCTTCTGTGCTGCCAGCAACGAAAGCCTTAACGCTAAGAGTACCCTGGAGTCCACATCTCAGATAAGCGCTGTTGCTTTTCACTGGAGCTCTTAACCTATTGGCTTACAGAATAAAGCAGAAGCCTGCTGCCAGCAGCAGCCTGGAAGCCAGATTTCTAGATAATGTGCTTGCAGCAAAGACATGGCCCTTTCTACACAAAATGCTTTGTGAAAACAAGCAGCTGGGTGTTGCATGCTGTCCAGGGCATAACATAGAATACATGCTGAGATTGCCCGAAATTACTTCTAGCATTTCTTTACCAAGGGTTCAGATGAGAAACATCTGGATAGAGTTATAGTTGCTTGCATATTTACAATGCAATGATGAGTGCATTTTAAAAGACATATTTGACTTTCCTCNNNCAAATTGTTATTCCCACCATAAAAAAAAAAAAAAAAAAAAAAAAAGAGCTCTTTGAACCTATGTATTTGATCAATGTTTCTATATCAAATTTGTCCAATTTGCAAGGAAAATTGATTGGGTCTTATTGCTAACTGACAGCATATTCAGCAGAAGATCAGGAAGTCAAGTTGGCTGGGTTTTATTGACTTGCAAATCACCCACCAGTAATAACGATTTTGTGATACAAAAACCAAAACAGATTGCAACGCATTCTCCTATAGCATATGAGCTTTCCACAGAAATTAACATAATTAAACTTCAGGGCTTGGTTTACCAATTTGAAGTATGTCAGCATACATGGGCAGATATGTTGAATCAGCAAGTGCGTGGGTTGGGATTTATCAGAAACCACTCTAAAAAGAACAATTGCAAGTTTAATCATTGAAAAAACTGCTGTCCAAATCACAATTATGCTTTTTAGTTAAAACATCTTACGAATGCCTGAAAAAGATATTCAGCTAAAATTTCAGGAGAGAATTTTCAAAGGTGAAGTTGGAAAGTCTTTTGGCTCTTTTTTTCCAAATTAAAATGAGATCTCTGCACTCACTTCTCCTGTAATTCTGCAAAACCTTTTATCTTGCCTTTACCCTTGGACCCAGCAACCAGTAATACTTCTTTAACCTTTGTGGGTGCAAAGGAGTGCTTGATTCAGCAAGAAGTTTAAATGGAAGAGAGATCTTCCTTTCACTGCAGATTCTGCAGACTGGAGAAGGTGCTCTTATTCCAAAAGCAGTTATTTTAACTTCCACCTCCTGTGGTGTGAGAACTTTTGTGATGTGCAGACAAGCTGGTACTAGCCACGCTGCATTGGCTTTGGCCTGCTATGACAGTCAGGATATCTCAGCATACCGTCAGCTATCCTGCTGGTAAAAACCACATAGGCTGTGGGCAGTGCAACAAAATCATCTGCACTCCTGATGTGTTGGCACAGTCCCTGGATTGTGTTTGACCACAGCCAGATAATCCTTGACCTCAGAAGAAGTCCTCATGGGGTTTCTGGATCAACTCATATAAGAGAAATCACTTTGGATTTTACCTTAGGAGGAGAGTGCAACATGCTGATTAGAAGAGGAAGAAGGCTCAGCTCCCTAAAAAGCTAGAAGACCTCTTCAGGACATGAATAGGTGGTAAAAGCTGTGCTGATTTATTGGCTGCATAAGGAGATCTTTTAGTCTGAAGAATGGCTTTGGAGTGCCTTTCCCAGCTCATCATACCAGACTCTCATAACTTACAGGTGACTCTAACGATCACAATGCCCAGGATCCTTGACTTCTGACTGACTACAGCCCATGCTAGCATCAAGTCAGCCCTCTTAACCCTTTACTGTATGCCATGCCACCAGGCAATCCCCAGGAGGCTGGATTTGGGTGCTCTCTGCCACCACAGCCAAGCCAAGGAAGAGCCTTTGTATAATTCGTTATCTTCCAACAGGCAGCAAGAGTGCAGAGGAACAGCAGGGACATCTTCCCCTCTCAGAATTGCCACTGACTTATCTGGAAATATTCAGGGCAGACCAACGCATGCCTTTTCCCACCAACTATCAGACAATAAACTTGCTACTGTTCCCTGATTGCTCTTTGCAGTTATGTTCCTGAGCATTCAAAAGAGGCATTTAGATATCTTCCAAGCAAAGAGATACTCCAATCAAATTTCATAAATGCAAATGTCAATGTTCCAGTAGTGAGCAATATTGTGCAATGACTATCCCCACTGTAAAGCTAAAGTGAGAAGCAGCTAACAACTAGTGTTAGTGCCGTCTTTCCCCAAATCACCTTATCATTCCCAGTAGGGCAGTTCTTGTTATGACTGTTGGAGAGATGCAGCCCATCTGGACTGTTTGGATTGCAAAGGTCCCCAGGAGCACAGAGCTCTGCATCTGTCCTGCCCTCACCCCTTGTGAGTAGTCTGGCACCTATTTCTACACAAGCCAGATCCAAAAATCAGACAGAGGAGCACAGGGACCCCTGGGAGCCCTGATCAGATCAGCACATGTTCTTGAAGCATGCTTAACTCCATGACAGCCTGCTCATAAAGCACAGGCATTACCACTGCTTAAAACACAGGAGGAAATGGGGCCAGTATCAGCACATTTCTTGTGTTTTACACAGTAGCCTCATGTTGCAGCATTCAACCAGGAGATGAGAGACCCCAAAATGCCCACCCTGATGAGGCTGGGAAAACCACTCTCTTGCGAGCTGGTCCCTTTCTTTGACCTGAACTCAAGGCCTATAACTCTTCCTTCACAAGGAAAGCAGTGAGTGCTTCCTTGCTCTATGAAACAACAGCTGCAGGGGCACGGCATCAGCTGAGGACCCCATCAGCCAGAATGCATGAACGGAGGCATCAGCCCCGAGCCCCGACCTACACACCTGATTTCGGAGGAAGAACTGAACTCCAAAGTCACCTGTGCCCTATGCATTTCAGTTCTGCTGTTTCTGGGTGGCTCCAGCCAGTATGTTTTCAGCTTACCTAGGCTGAAATACACTGAAATGCAAGGTGTCATCATCCTTGGTTTCAAACATGGGCAAAGACTGAAGGAAACGACTGAGAGTGAAATCTGCAAGGCATCCTCAGCTGTAATGTTCAGCATATGCACAAACATTACTTATGATAAAGCAGTTGTATCATTTCCAGTTCTTTTCACATTAATGATTATAGAGGTATACATCGCATGTAGAAAACTGTGGCAGAACGGAAATACATGTAAGACCTTGAACATAACTGTATAATGAGAAAGCATATATTTTTCTTAATTGAGTAATAGAACTGGTCATCTTAATAACAGCAATACTGTAGACATTAATATGTGAGGGTTTAAAATGTCTCTATCATTAAATCGCAGGGGTATTTATTTTAGATTAAGACGTACTTGTCAGTAAATCTTGCAGCTACTTGCACTTGTGACTGGTGCTAATTGTGACAAAGGGTCAATGTAAGCATACTAGTAGCTATTGCAGCATGATATTTGGAGAACAGACTACATCAAGCAACAGAGTATATAACTGTTGGATACAGGCTACAAATCCAGATGTAAAATGTATGGTTTATGATAAAAATAATGTAACTGCAAGGATTTTACTTGGTTCATGTGCTTACCTGATGCTAGTGCTAAACAGGTATCCGGCTCCTTCTGGGCAGGTGCACGTTGTCATAGTACTGCTGAGGACAAACCTAATTTAAAAAAATAAATCATTATTCTATTCCTTATCTGTTAGCTACTGATTTCTAACAAAGTGGTCAAGAAGAAAAGGAAAATTGGAACCTTCATAATGCTGCCGAAATTTCGTTCATTATGGGAGAAGCAATAGGCGTTATATGTCAATCTCCTGTCCTGTTGAATCTGATTGTTCTCACTCAGTGTCTTGCTTGAATAACGTATGAGATAAACTAATCTGTTTATCACTACTAGAGGATCATACTTGCAAGAACTCTTAAACTCAAAGCCATTTATATACATAGATGTCTCACAGTGTGCCTTCCCAGTAACTCCTGGGCTATGGCCAACATATAAATGTACAAGCTCCCCTTGTTTGTTTTGGCTGCCAGCAAAGAAAAATGGCAGCAAAGACCATTTAGAAAGAACTTGTTTTCACACATGCTATAAAGTTTGTTGTCTGAGGGAATCAATAAAAACCTCCTTGCACTCCTTTTTATTCTCAGGATCGAGGGCAGGGTTTTTCATTTGTTCATTTTACCTTTTTTATTCTTTCTATGCTACTAACCCTTTGAATCCTGCCGTGTTCCAAGTCCCCTTGGTAGCCAAGGCCAGGCAAACGAAGGAGAACAAGATGAGTGGGAACAGTCAGCATGGACTGACCAGGGGTAAATCATATCTGACCAACCTGAATGCCTTCCAGGACATTACCTGTGCTCTGTGGACCAAGGTGGGCAGTGGATAACATTCACCTCAACTCTAGTTAGGCTCTCATCACTTTCTGCCATAACAGTCTTGTACTTGATGCGTGGAAACAAACTAACAACTTGGAAAGTTATAGAGGGTTGGAACTAGATGATCTTGGAGGTCCCTTCCAACCCAAGCCATTCTATGATTCTATGATTCCAGATAAAGCTCTGAGAAACCTGCTCAGACATGGTTACCATGCTTTCAGCAGGAGGTTGAACCACACACTTCCCAAAGTGCCTTCCAGCCTGAATGATTTTGTGATCTGAAAGACATAGAGAGAACCTCAAACGATGTACATCTAGCCTACATTTAGGCTAATTCACCTGACAACAATAAATTCGTGCGTATTATGATTTGTCTCAGCCCTATTCATCCTGTTTCCTGAAATACTCTTCCAGTGGGGAATTAATATCTCCTCTAACTAGCAGCCCTCCCCAGATAAAACAAAGTGAAGGAGAACCACACACAGCAACACTGAAGATGTGCTCTGTGCTTCCAATCACAGTTATAAACGTAGAAGTGTGTCTTTTGTGGTTTGCTGTTGCTGCTGGATTTATTTTTTTTTCCCATTCTCTCCTCCTCTGCCCTGATTTCGAATCAATCTTTACAACATCAACCATTTAGCCACGAAAACTCATTCTACATCTATAGGCTTTTCCCAGAGTTAAGGTATAAGTTTAATAGCAATACAATGGTTACACATCAACAAATACAGTATTTGCCATTATGTCCAACTCTGAATGTATGTATGTAACAAGAATTCCAACTTCAATCTGTGCAGCAACTGGAATTTGAACCTTTTCTGTGTGTATATGAGCACATCAATTTCATGGTCTTTAGCAGAGATGCTTAATTCTTATGAACAATAAATACATTTGCAAGGAGACAGTTATAGCTCCAGTTAAAGTTACAGCTGCTAGGTGAACCCCAGCTACTCTTGCACTGAAATTCTCAACACAAACTTGATTAGCAATATATATAAGTAGGGGTTGCAGAGAATATATCTTTCTCTCTTTTACTGGCATTTAATTAGCATTCCTGAGGCTGATGTAAATAAGTCACACTTACAAGACATTCAGCTTCACAGTATGAGAAAAAATATCTATCTTCTATATCAGAAAACAGCATATTATTTTATACTCTTCCCTCCAAAGCAGATTGAAAAGATATCAGCTGATCTTGGAGTTGGTACTTGAATGGCCATGTAATCTGTACATAGGTTTAATTTGCGTTTTACTCCACATTACCTAGCAATGGTGATGGCCACAAGCTGGCCTCTACATTAAATAAGCAAAAAGTATGGTTCACGTTTTCACATTGTCTCCACAGGCACAAAGGAGGCAGACACAGCCCGCATACCCAACCTTAAGCTTTATTCAAAGAGCAAACAATGAAAATTGTATAAATGTCACCACTGCAGTCCTACCTTTACAGACCAGCTGTGCACTCAGCTAACTCACTGAAGTTTGAAGTCTCCTATAAATTACAGCATCCTGTAGCTCCAAAGAAGCTCAACCAGGAAGATGTGGTGGGACACAGGGAAGACAACCTTGCGGCAGAAGGCAGGCTGTTGTGCTAGGAGGCGTGAGGATGGCCTCACCATCCTCGCTGATGCACACCTGGCACCTTAGAGACACACACATGTCCTATGGTCAAGACTTCTAAGCAGAACAGTGCAAAATGATTATGCCACATCTAAAGGTTTACAGTGTCCAGATCTATCCAGATGTTCAGATATAACGTCCCTGAGCCTGCCTGTCCCTTTTTGCACTGTTCATGAATTTTTGTGATTTTATTTAACCTGATAGAATGTGGTTGTGTGAAAACTAGTCGGATGGGAATGAGGGAGAATTCTCATTTGGTAACACTTTCCATGCCAACAGAAAGGAATTGTTGTTCCGTTGAAGGAGCATGGCATTTTCTCTCTCCATAAATCGTAAAACCTGCATTGGAACCACTCATGAGCAAATATTAATGATTCTTTTAAAAGTGCATTTGTCCAAAGTGGTGACACTAGAAAAAAGACTCGACACATGTTCCCTGCTGCACAGTACCAGTCTTTCCCATTTCAGGAGCAGAACACAGTTATGCCATAATTTATCTCATCAAGTGTGAGCGCGGCTGCTGCTGAGCTCATTCATTATGCACGGCACCCACTTCAGAGTCAGCTTGGAGCAGCTACCACCCGATGCACAGAGATCCCAGGAACGAGCTGATTAGCAGGCGCTGGCATATCTTCAGGGAAAAGGAATGGCATACTCGTGTCAGGCTGTTCAAATCAGGCAGGCTTTTGAAATCACAACTTGACGCCTTTAATTGGTTCACTCGTTTAGCGTAGTACCGTACCAAGTGAGCCAGGAACACTGATCTCATTGCTCCTGGCCGCTGTAGAGCTCTGCTCACGTTCTCATGGGAGAAAACTGACTTTGGTCCAAATGTCCATGAAGTTTAGATTACCTTTTTTTTCAAAACAGGATTTCATCATTTGACTATTTTTACAGAAGCCTGGCATTGTATTACATTCAATTAAAGTGCTTTAAAATTTTACTTCTTTTGTTTCCTGTTTCCAGAGCTGGGAAAATCGCATCTTTCCAGGCTTTCCTTGCCCAGCTTGCTGACCTTTTAAACATAGACTTCTAGATGCTTAGCTGTTATTGGAGTGGAGCCTACTGAGCAGTTTTCTCCTGAATTATACTTTTTTAGTAAACGCTTCTTGATTTTGTGCCCCAGAGAAACCTCTTTGCAGCTGAAAGAAGACAAGGGAGAGGCAGAAGCACCAACATCCCTATTTCTTCATCTGCCTTCCTTTTCCCTCACTCCAGATACGATTTGTTAAAACAATTGCTTTGGGCATACTTCATAACGTAAACTCAACAACTAGCAGTGCCCTGTAGGGTGGTTTTGAGTTCTTTATGGAGAAAGCCCTCTCCTACCATCTCTTGAGTTTAATTAACTAATCTGTAAAGAGGACTGGTGGTTCAGCTCTAAGATGAAGGAAACAAGGCTGAAGAAAATGGTGCAAGCACTGTGCTGCAAGTCTCAACTGTTTTTCTCTCTGCTCCTGTCTTGCACTGATCCTGCTGAGTCATTTAGGGGTCTTCCATTTCTAGAAGAGACCACATCTGGATAACATGTGGTGCAAGTTACCCATGTTGGTAAAGGTATATCGACAGAGTACCCTTCTGTCTGTCAAATGAAAAAAGTAAAGCGGGCTTTTCGTTCTGTCAATGGACATCTCTTTTCTGGTTACCATGCCACAGCAGCTTCAGTACAGGACCTGCTCTTTGCTTCTGGGATGTTAATCTCCATTTTATGCCTCACTTCAAATTAGCCAGTCCACCCCTTTTTGGACACACAGGACACAGATAAATGGCATATGTTGTCTTTCAACAAGATCAGTAGAAACCTCTCTGAACTGCACTGTCTAGGAGGACACTCACTTTCTGAGAGCAAATCAAAGATGATTATATGTGACCTGCAAATGCGATAAAGGAAACTCCATTAACTTTACTCTAATACACTGGCCTCTCTAATTATTCATTAGAAGAAGCGTTGGAAGCATTTTACACACTTTAAATGCCTTTACGACAGTGACTGTGTCCTTCCAGGACATGTCCTTCCATGAAAGGCAAAGATGCTCAAGTGTGCTGACAAGTCATTAAGGATAACTTCCTCTGGGCAGAAAAAAAAAGTCCATGCAAAGTCAGGAAAATAAGTAGAAGTATTAGGAGACCTGTCTGATTAATTAGGAACACATGACTGAGCTCCGTAGCAGAAAGAATACATACCGGAGGTGGATGTAAGGATACAAAGGAAGAATATCATCACTCTTTGAACCACATCTAGGTGCTGCATCCAGTTTGGGACGATACAAGGAAATACAGGAAACACATTGATAAATTGGAGCAAGTTCAGGGGACAGCCACCAAGATGTTTGGGGTTGGAGCACTTGCCCTGTGACAAGAGGACTGGGGAGCTGGGCTTGTCCAGCCTGGAAAAGGGAAGGTTTCAGTGGGCCTAACGGCAGCCCCCAGTGCTGAACGGGAGGTCACAAAGGAGACAGAGCCAAGCAGAGCATGGCAGGAGGACGACTGACAATCGATGCAAACGGAAGGAAGAGAAGTTCAGAGTAGATATAAGGAAACACTTTCCCCATGAGTGAAGTCAAGGACTGGGACAGGTTGCCCAAAGGGAATGTACAGTCCCTATTCTTCAAGGTTTTCAAGACTCATTTGGATAACTGCCTAGGCAGCCTGGCCTCACCTCATAACTGACCACGCTGTGATCAGGAGGTTCAGCTGGAGATCTCCTGATGTTCCTTCCAGCTTCCATCACCCCGTGATCCTGTAGTAACATGATCAAACGCAGCAGCCCCAGTATTCCCTGCCCATACCTATGTATGTGTTATCACTGGAAGCTGGAAGGGCCACCAGGACGTCTCTTGTTGGACCTCTTTCTCACAGACCCCCCAGCCACCAGCCTCCTCCTCAGGTCTGTGAGATAAACAGCAGCAAAGTCACAGAGCAGACCTCTCATTAAGCCACTGTTGCCAGCATGTGTTAGAGCCCGCTGAAGTGCAGACTTTGTAATGAGAGCTTGAGCATTTAAGTTGCAAGTCTGAAACTCAAGTTTATCCTACAGTTATAACTGCAGCATAACTAGGGATCAAGGCTGAGCCCATCTGCACACATTGCGTGCTTGAGTCGTTAATTCCCCGGGTGTCCAGGAACTCCTGAGCTCATTCTCTGCAGAAATGAGGCAGTGGACTGGCTTCAGACAACACTCTGACTTCAGACAAAGTGATTTGCTGCCCTCCCAGCCACCTTCACAACTAAACTCTTCACTAACTCCATTTCAGAGATTCCTCCTGGCAGCTCCTGCCAGTGCCTACACTAATTTGTTGCAGTGTGCTGATTCACATCCTCGACTGGAGAATCTGGCCATCCAAGAGATTTCCAAAGCACTTCCCTCTGCAGAACTGACCAAACGGTATGTGGATAAGATACTTAAGGATATAGAAGTAATTGTGCATGCAGATGCACGAACGGCCATGTGAGACAGCATTTGGTGCACAGTTGGTGCATAGTCCAGAGACATTTTGTACAAAGTTTAAGATAATCAATAGCAACAAACGGCACTTGTGCTGGAGTGTTCACAGGAACAGGAATACAGGAATTCAACAGAGAAGCAGCCTGGGCAGTCTCACCCCATACAGGTGAAGACACAACTGCAAGCATGCTTCAACCCCTCTCTCATTAATTGTGTATCTTTATTAAACAGTCTGTCCATGAGTCTGGTGTTTCAACTTCTTTCCTTTCCATGCTGTACATGCAGGACACGCTCTGGTGCAGATGCAGACCTAGCTCCAGAGCTCTGAGCCTCACAATGTGTTCAAATCCTTCTTGCTGCCTTCTTGTGCTTGAAACTATCAGCTCCCATACTCAAACAACCTGGTTCGCACTCTGCAAAGTATCATTTAAGATGTTATTTATTAGAGCTAACACTATGGGGAAGAAAAAAAAAAAANNAGAGAGAGAGAGAGAGAGAGAGAGAGAGAGAGAGAGAGAGAGAGAGAGAGAGAGAGGGAGAGAGAGAGAAAGAAAATAATACAGGTGATCTCACACCACTTCAGATGCTGGGAACCCTGAGTGGTGTAGCACCAAGCAGCCCTCAGATCCACACGTTGCACACCCCACAGCTCCCATCCATAGAAGAGGTTCCCCCATTTTGGGGGACATGAGCATGAGAAGCTTTTGCTGCACTTTTTAATAAAGGCAAGGCCATGCAGGTGGTGTAACCAGTGGCACCAAGTGACAACTGCCTTCAGGCTCCCCTGTTACAGAGGTGGCTACGTCTATCCCGTGGCCAAGAGGTTTGTGCAGCACAATACAAGCTGTACATGCAGCACAGCGTGAGCCACAGCCCTCCACGCCAGGACGAACCTTCCACTCACATCAGCATGCTTTACACGTGAAAGCAAAACTTGGCAACCCTGGCACGGGCTTGCACTTCTGTCCTCCCTACCTCTCTCTGCAAGTGCCACTGCGTGGACCGCCACAGCACAAGGAAAGCCCCTTGCATTGCTGCCTGTTCTCATTCATCTTTTAGAGGTTTCTCCATCACACTGGACCTTTTGCTTTCACAAGCACTTTCCTTTTTCACTTGTGGGGTGGAAGGTTTGTTTAAATCTGTCTCTTCCATCATGCAGACGTGTTCCTGTGCAGCTTCTGGAGTCCCCTGCAAAGCTCTGCTACCAGCTGGCTCCCTCGAGCAGACTGGCACAAAGTGTATCGGTCAGACAGTTTGTCCTACAGTACAAATTATGACATTAGCTTTGGTGCGTACTCTCGGTTATAAAAAGTGCCAGGTCTTGTTTCCACTATTTTTTAATGGAACTTCTTGAATTTTCTCTTGCAGAAACAAAGTTTTGAGGTTTTCAAATGTTAATAAAGTAAATTAACTGTTTCAATTGACATGAAATCTGTTTGATTTTACTGTTTGTTTGTGTTTTTTTTTTTTCCCCTTTTTACTTTCAATCAAGTCCAAATAAACTAATTCTAGTGTTTTTCATTCAGGTCATGGTTATAAAAAACCAGATGTTTGCACAGCTCTGTCCCTTAAGACAGTATGAACACTTTCCTTCTTTAGCAGGGATTGACCACTGAATTTTCACACTCCGGTTAACTCCCACCAGAGTCAAACGAAAATTGATTTTCTCTTGCTCCACTGCCTTTCCATGTTACTCTCCTGAATCTGCTTGGTGGCATAAAGAAGCTGTTCAAATTTTGCTGCTATTGGTGACTTAGGAAAATATCTTATGACGAAACTCTTACAAGCCTGCCCATAGGGCAGCTCTGATTTGAGCTAGTAACCTACCTGGCCTTCACACCTGCAAAGCTAGAACACATGTATTTGGGTTTTGGCTGGTATCAATTGAAATTACATCAGGTCTGTTTGCCAAGCAGAATCTTGGAAAGTGGCTCTGCTGATCTCAGAACCTTGTCTCTCAAGAATTCCTGGACTAGGATAACATCTGCCAGAATTTTCTCACAGATTCATGGAAAAATGAAAGTTCTTTCGCAATTTTGCTCATGTTGCATCAACTAGTTAAATGTATTACCTGTGCCTAACACAAGAGTGTTTCAAGAAATGTTTGGCTCTAAACCGTGTTGAGCAGCTCGTCACACCCTTTTCAATTGCTCCCTGTCCCCTAAAGCTGCCTGCTTGCTGCAGACAATCAGATTTGTGTGCGTCACTGAGGACTGGGCAGCAGCTGTCACAACCAACCTCACAAATGTACTCATAGAGGAAAAAGGGTCTTTGGTTAAGACACTGGGCCAGGTTTTAAAGGATTTCAGTTCTCGCCACAAAACCATCCTGGCTGTGCCTAATTGATAGCCTGAGCCCACGCCCTCCTTGAATCCAAACTCCTTCAATAGGAAATACACTCTCTGGTATTGTTTTCTAGCACACTATGGGGAAGAAAAAAAAAAAAAAAAAAAGTTTAGCCTTCTCTGTTTGCTAATGAGAGCCCATGCACATCCTCTGTCATCGTGTGGGTGCCCATCAGTGCCCCAGGCATGATGAGACAACAGCTGCCAACCTGCCCGCACGCAAGGCAGACAGCACAGTGCTCAGCTGAGGATGCATCCAGTGCTTTATCTTGCTCTCCAGGTGTTTCTGAGGACAAAAGGAATTGTTCAGCTTTTCCATCCGTGTATGCTGCCTGTAAGCTCATCTTTAGTTCCTCCAGGGAGAAATTTGGCAGAGAGGGGGGAAATATCCCACACACTGCCAGCTGGGCACAACTCTTGATTTAGGACTTACATTTCTAGAGGCATGTTAATGTCTTCCTGAGTGAGTGCCTTGTCTAGATACTGGGGGAGGTAATTTCAGCTGGAACTTCTGTTAAGGAAAACAGCAGCGAAATGATGTCTCTGCATCAGTGACATCAGGATGGCCATTTGGAAGAGTTTTTCAGCTGAATCATTTGCACACACATATCTTTCCTACGTTTTTCAGGGAAGGAATATGCAAATAACTAATTGTGTTTCAAAGGCATTTGAAATTAAATTAAAGGCCTTGGTCAAAAACAGGTTTATAGAACAGCAGCCTGAAATTCTTGGAAATTTAGGCCCTTTTCCTCTCACCCCTGTAAATCTGACTATGCTTTACTCCAGTCTCTCTTTCCAATCATGATCATTTTGTTCAGTGACAGAAGAAGCCCATCTCCCCTCCACGCATGTGATCCAGAAGAGTTAACTTGCAACAGTGTTTGCTCTTCTTAAATGTTGTATTCATTCTAAACTACCCCAGTCCGCAAAGACAGGAATCATTTAATCTCCCAGGTGGACATGAGGCACTAGATTATTTAATCCCTTCCTGCATCAAATTTCTGCACTGTATATTTCCTAAGTGATTCAATGTCAGGTTACGAGCGTTACTTGTCAGGTTATTTAAGTCTCAAGAAATCAAGAAATTCCTTTCTTACTGAAGTTTCATTTTGCACTCTTTAATCTTATTAAGCTTGTTGCTGCTAGCCATGTCCACACATCAGCACTGAAATGAAGAGCTACTTCAAAATAAGAAAACAGACATCATTTTGTTACAACTCTCAGAACAGCACTATTTCTAGATGGATTTTTTTCCAGGAATTATTCCCCTCACGCACAGAGGGAGTGGCACACAAATGCTAGTTAACTATGCCAGTTGATCAGTGTTCATCAATTAAGAGTGTGTACGCAATTTTCCTTAGCATTGAGAGAACAGACCTGCTACAGAACATCTGCAACCACAGCAAAATAAAGAAAAAATTGCTTCTTTGCACTCCTGGATATTTCAAAAATTCCCCATGCGCTTGTCTTAGCTCTGAGGTATGATCTTGGGTTAATAGTTTTGATTAAAGCAAAGGAAGAAGAGAAAATGGGAATCAGAACAGGAATAATAGATCAAAACAATCCTTCCTTCAGCTTTATTTCAGTGTTTTGTTTGTTTCCAACTGCTATCGAAACAGATTGGCTGCTTTTCATCAGCAAAGCTTAAATACATAGATTGTGTGCATAGAGAGAGACACACGCACATAAATCTACGTTACACATACACTATTAGAATTGCAACACCAAGCACACACAAGTATCACAATGCCAGATTTGAAGTTACCCATGCTCCTATGGTGCATGTGTTATGACACATTAGAAATGACATGTTCACACGCTGTTTTCCCTCGCATGTATCCCTGTTGCTTGTGGAAGTGCAGTTGCAGAACTGTGATGAACCTGCAGCATCTGCTAGTCTCTTTGTTACACAATAATACAGATAACGGAGACAGCAAAGGCTTTAACCCAGCCTCATGCCCTACCAAAACCGCATGTTGCTTCAAGACGTGGGACTACCAGAGCTGCCTGCTCAGAAAGTTCTGAGCCAATTTTCCTTAATTTTTCAAATTCAACCACTTCAGTATTTCCAGCTTGGAACATTTCAGCCCAAATGATAGACCTGTAGAGAGGAAACAGATTTTACACCAGGAAGTGACTAGATCCTGGGATCAGAGCCAGAGGGCTCTGTGCTACTCCTGCCTTTGCCACTGAGCAAGCACAGAGCTCTGCGCAGTGTCACACTTGTTTCCTCAGTTGTTCTGTCTATAAATGGTACCAGTAGGCAGTGTTCACACTCTGTTCCTGTTAAAGCCCTCACCTGTCGGACACAGACATACTACATCCTCCACGAGGTTCTGATTTTTGCTGTAAAGCAGCTTTTCCTTGACATCCCCCTTACTTGATCTTTCTGTTCCTTTGACCTAGAGCACTATTTCTCTAACAGACTTCAGCTGGAACTGACAAGCTACCAGGGTTCAGGGTTCCAATTCAGAAGTAACCCTCCTGCCGCATCGAATCTGGAAGCTTTATGTATGTTTTAATTATATTTGTCTATTCTGGTGGAAGAGAATTCAGTTTTGTGTGTCGCCTATAGATACAGAGACGCATTCAATTTTTGAGGAAGGGAATACAGGTGTCTTAAGGGAGTCTGGAACTCTGACTCAGCTCCAGCCTTGTGTTGGCAACTGGGCAGTCTGCTTCTTCTTGGGTGAAAGCATTCTTCATGTCCTTGTGCATACCTAGGTGATGTTGATGTGGAATTGGTTTTGCACCTCTCCCAGAGTAACTGCTTCATATATTCTGTAAATTGAGACAGCGGTTACCATGCACTTCACATCTTCAAGCTTTTCTTCACAACTCTTACAGCTGTATTTTTTCACTTTAGAAGGAGCTGATGCTGCAAGCGCATCACTCAGTGCCAAGAATTGAAAAGGGTAAACGATTGTACATTTGAATTCCTAAAACTATAATTTGTTCTGGAGATGGATGCTGGAATAGCTACAATCTGGTTGCTAAAAAGACTGACCATTAGCTCCCATGAATCTTATACCTTGTTGGGACATCCCCCTTGCCCCTAAAAGGAGAAACAGCAGAACAGCCTGTTCAGGCAGGTGGCTTACATTTTCTGCATCTCTGTTACCTAAAGTCTGTAAAACCGTTGGAAAGGAACTTTATAAAGTTAAATGGCATCAGTTGTTGGGGAATCAGCATAATGGTGGAGCAGTGAACTTTTGCTTCACTGCAAAAACCAAGTCTGAAGCATTTGCTTATTCATTCCCATTTACTGCAGCAACCAACCTGGAGGCCACAGAAATCCTTTGCAGAAATCCCTTGCTAGCACTGCTTTTGTGCTCTTGGTCAGTAACAAAAGACTATTTATTTATGAATTGTAACAAAGCAGGGACTAAATGATGAGAACCTGAACGATATCAGCAGACACTTGGTTTCACGAGTATCTACAATGAATTTCAACTACCACAAAACACTTCTGAGATTTCACCAAATGAGTCTTAACAGTTCTGCAGTAAATCCACACCTGATTTACAGCCATGCTACTAGAAACCAAATTTACCTAAATGCGAGTTTGCACCATAAAGCCAGTAAGCCTGTAATTCGGTTAGCTACTGAGTAAGACTGGCTCCTGGGGACTGAAGGCCAGGTGTGGGCTCTCTTATTTTGGTGTTTTAGCTACCTCATACATAATTAACATCTGTGTAAGATGACAGAGCGTTTCAGTGTAAACTGCTGTACCTGGAACAGGGGAGAAAAACGGCCTCATTTAACTCTGTTATGCAATTGCACGTATGACTCGCAGCAGTCATTTCTGAAGGTCTGTGGCATTTTGCAGTTGGCTGTAGCGTATCTAACCATTATGGCATTGCTAAGAAGATAAATGTCCTTAAAGGCAAATGTAGTTAACAGCACGATGGTTTGCAGGGCAGACAGACGAAATAAGCATCTAGAAATGTGCAGCTGCTACAGTGACACATCTCCCTCGACACAGCCTCGCCAGTCCAGGATGAGTGTACCCTCACTGCGTGCTGAGGGAGCTCTAAATGGAGATATTTCCATGTCTCCACTTGTTTTGAAGCAAGAAGTGTACCTTTCAGAAGCTCATCTGTTAAATTTTTTAAGATCCCAGCTGGATTTACATTAACTTGCAAAGAAATAGATTTGCCATGTTTCCAGGCTCATAAATACTTGACCACTTTGTGAAACGCTCTTATTTCACTATAATCTATTCAACCAAGAAGATCTGCGAGAACAATGGTCTGCAAGCAGCTCCCATGACACAGCGTACTGTGGCTAAGTGGGTGCTGTTTGTGCCCACATGCAAATGCAGCAATGTCTATGTGGTCTCAAAGCAGTGCAAGCGCATTGTGCAATCCAAGGCACAGTTGGACTCCATCAGAATTTCCATCAGAATGCTCCCTGTTGATGGAAAGCAGTGAGTAAACTCCTGTGATTTGCTTTGCCTTTGCTTGTAGTTTTTTCTTTCCCTATTGAGCTGTTGCTATCTTGACCCACAATTCTCCTTACCTTCCTTGTGTTTTCTCCCCATCGCATAGGAGAGGGGAGGGAGTAAGCAGCTGGGAACCTGGATAAACCCACTTTAGTCCTTTTCCACATGCAACATGGGGCTTGAGACAACAGTTTTAATCTGAGCATGCTATAGGTGCTATATTCCAGTACTTCAGTTACTTCAGTAGTACAGTTCAGGGTTTATGAGTGTCCTCTTTCAGCTTTTGCTGTTTGCTGTGGAGCTTATCACTTCTCTGTGCCTGCAAACATTTTGATATAAGCAATGGTCATGCACCAGAGCTGCCATACGGCTCTAACATTGATGCTTTCCTGCGCTGCATGAGATACGTTATGGAGAAAATGAGATACTACACCTCCCTCTTCTCCTTCGGGATGCTCTGTTGCATAGGCTTACAAGTTTCTTGTACATCTTTACATATAGTTGTTGTGGTTTAACCCAGCAGGCAGCTCAGCACCTCACAGACATTTGCTCATTTCCCCCCTCCCAGTGGGACAGGGGAGCTTCTTCCAAGCTCAAGATCGGAGCATCCCAGCGGGTAGGAAGTCGAGCAAGGGAGCCAGGAGACCTGCATGGTTGAACAGGGATCTGCTGGGCAAACTCAAGTGGAAGAGGAGAGTCTACAGATCCTGGAAGGAGGGGCTAGCCACTTGGGAGGAATATAAGACTGTTGTCAGAGGCTGTAGGGAGGCAACTAGGAAAGCTAAGGCCTCCTTAGAATTAAACCTTGCAAGAGGGGTCAAGGACCATAGAAAGGGCTTCTTCAAATACATCGCAGATAAAACTAACGCTAGAGGCAATGTAGGCCCACTGAAGAATGAGATGGGTGTCCTGGTGACAGAAGACACAGAGAAGGCAGAGTTACCCATGCCGTCTTTGTCTCTGTCTACACTGCCAGAGACTGTCCTGAGGAGCCCCGTACACCTGAAGCCCCAGAGGAAGTCAGGATAAAGGAGGAGTTTGCCTCGGTAGATGAGGACTGGGTTAAGGACCAGTTAAGCAACCTAGACATCCACAAATCCATGGGTCCTGATGGGATGCACCCGCGGGTGCTGAGGGAGGTGGCGGAAGTCATTGCTAGGCCGCTTTCCATCATCTTTGGTAAGTCGTGGAGGACGGGAGAGGTGCCTGAGGACTGAAGGAAAGCGAATGTCACCCCAATCTTCAAAAAGGGCAAGGAGGAGGACCCTGGTAACTACAGACCGGTCAGCCTCACCTCTGTCCCTGGGAAGGTGATGGAACAACTTCTCCTTGGCACTGTCTCTAGGCATATCAAGGATAAGAGGGTCCTTAGAGGCAGCCAACATGGCTTCACCAAGGGGAAGTCATGCTTAACCAACCTGATAGCCTTTTATGAGGACATTACCAGGTGGTTAGATGATGGTAAAGCAGTG